>JARLTB010000103.1:1335000-1462500 GCA_030141615.1 Unio pictorum | reverse complement strand
ATACCAAATGCTTATAAAAATGGTACTAACAGTTGCCTCGCTAGGCGCGACACATTAAAAGGTTAGTGTTAGGTCTAGTCGACCTGGTGTCAGGACAATGCGAAAGGGTAGGACATGATGTTCTATGTCTGCCCCAGTTCTACACATCACTATAAACTACCTCACTGCATACATCATAGCAATATGACTGAAAAATTGTTAAAGCTACATTAAAAATCTAAACCACAATCACACAAACACACACAGGAACACTCACCACTATTATGTTGATATTAATGCTAATGAACCAGTTGATTTATACACATCAATTAATTTTTACCTACTGTGATAGTATGCCTCTTTAAATGAGCAGTAAAAGTCAAGGGTAGATTGATAAGCCACGTGGAGCGAATTGCCCATTGAAATTAGACACTAAAACACGTTGATCCCTTTCAAGAGTGCTCTTCAAACTCACCTTTTTTGACTGCAAGAACAAAATTAAAGACCTAATAATGTTTCCTACCTTAAATATTTTCAGCATGTTTGTATGTTTTCTAATTTCATGATGTTCGTTTGCTTTGGGATTTTTTCAGTACATATGTTGTAAAGCACTTAGAGCTTCTAAATATTAGGCGCTAAACAAAGTTATTATTATTATTATTATTATTATTATTATTATTAGCGATTCTTTTGCATCGACTAGTTACATAGTAGAAACAAAGATTGTCAACCACATTTGGAGCGCATGATTATTCCTGTTGTATTGTTGACAGAAGCTTAATATTTGAATATTTTAAAAATGAGCTTAAACAAAAGTATCGCATGTACATACATGACGTATTAATGATGAAATTATTACAAAGTTTTCAAGACACGCTCTCAGTAAAAACAGCTTGTTCAATATACAGAAACGGTTTCTCCCATTAATAGTTGTGGGCAGATGACCGAAAAGATGGCTGACATTAATATTAAAGAATCGAATCATATATATGTCAGCTTCCCACTACACACAATAACTTTCAATAGATCAACATGAGAGTTTAGTTTGGCTTGGATTTTACAGCACAGCAACCCAAGTAGGTTATTTAGGACCGAGTACATTGGAGTAATGTGCTTTGCGAAGGACACACCTCGGTAGATGACCCAGGCTGGTAGGATTGTAGGAATCGAACCGCATATATTTAAATGAGAGCTCAAAAGGCTCACCACTGAGCCACTGCCACTCAACTATTATTATTATTCTTATAATTATATATATATATATATATATATATATATATATATATATATATTCATATATATATATATATATATATATATATATATATATATATATATATATATATATATATATATATATATATATATATATATATAATTATTGTTACATGAGCACACTGAATACAGGAATTCATTCAGAAATACTCTATACTTTTGTACTTTTCAAAGAACGTTTGGCATTATTTGGGATTGAATTCACAACATTAAGTTCTTTTTAAAGTTTCACTTTGCAACATAGAGAAATATATTTTTGGTTGGTTTCACTCCGATATGTTACTTAGTTCATGGCCATGGAGTTGTACCACTCACCAATATAGCTAGGTCATTTAATGCCAAGGCAACTGGAGCAAATAACCTTATCGAATCATACACCACGGTGGCCGAATCGAGCGGATCCATTTGATAGGATTGAAATATGCACCAATGCGGATGCGGGTCAATCACGTGAATCAGTGAGTCACCACTAAGATGAGACCTAAGTAGATTTATACAGTTTATTATAAACTAATTAAATGATTCTTGGATAGACCTATTACAATGAGTACCAATATAAGTATTCACACAAGTATGTATTGAGACTATCTGAAATTCCATCCAGAGAGAGCAAACATGTTTGGAATAAATATGATAAAAATGTCATTTTTTTCATACGATGAGGCAAATTCTTTTACGATTTGACTATTTTGAGTCGAAGAAAGGCGGTAAAAGAATGTACACAAGTATCAGAAGCAAATTTGTATCCCCATGATCTAGGAATGCAGTGCTGCACCCGAGAACGTGATTTTGTAATGCGATAACGGTCAATATTCTTTCGATTGATGAGTTTGACTAACACGTCATATATGTGGAAGAGATTTAATTTATTAAATTACATTCAGGAAGGAAGCATATAACTTCAAAATTAATGAAACATACTTAATTTGTTTCTTAGTAGTAATATACTTTGCGGCACGTATTTTATTGTTTGAAGCTGTAACATGGGATTTGAAATTAATAACAGTTTGATAAGTACCAAGTTCATATAGCTATCAACAATGTCTTTCAGTAATATACACGTGCCTCAAAAATCATGAACTAGTATAAATAGTGCTTAGCAGTGTCTCGTCTTAATATCGCTTTAATAAATTAATGTAGCAACGGTTCTCTGATGTGCACCACAGCAAGGAACGGTAGTGTGACTTGAAAACTGTTCAGTGCTCTTTCTGTCTAACTTTAGAAGATGATATTTTTGAAAGATTACTTTCAGGTTTGAACTCAACAACGTTATGCATTGATTTCGCTACTGGATAGTAGATCACTACTAAAATAAAACGCCATTAAAATAGGTGATATTCTTGTTATGTAATCAACCTCATACGTTGTCACCCTTACAAAGCTCACTTTATTCGAATGACTTTGAATTTTCTACCAAGTGCACCAGAATGCTGATCTTAAATTTAAGCCACTACAATGAAACAATCGATACATGTTTATATAAATATTTATATATAAACCCTGGAGTAATATTTTATGAAGATTATTTAAGCACATAATTAGATAAGTACTTGAAAATAAAGACCTAAATATGACGAGTTCTTTATAGGTATTAATCCAACTTACAACTCGGATGACCTTCCGTACATAGTTTACGCATTTGTGAACATCAGAAATATGAATGTGGATTTTTGTTGTGTTTAACGAACACCCCCATGTTGCTTGTAATAATGTAAAATAAACTGATACTTATAAACTATCTTAAATCCCTTTAAGAGTTAATCTCCGGAATTATTTGGTGTGTTCAAGTAATCAACTCTACCTGCGTAAAGTCATGTTGCTATAAACAAACACACTAATGACTATATAAACAACTTTGACCATACATTAACAAGCTAGGTTACAAATACTTGATCTTACCCACCTGATCTTTCTTGAGATTGCAAACAATTATCGCCCGGAATGTTTAGTACAGTTAAATAATTTCAAATTGTAAAAGGCAAATTTTGTTAGTAAGTTTGTTGACGCAAATGAAGTTAGATTCATAAAACGTTCACGACGAATAATGATCCAATTCGAAAAAGCGAATTATAAAGTCTGTCTAAATGTCTTCACGTTTTTAATTGGAATTCAGCAAAGCACGTCTATGCATCTCATTATCATTTTTCTTTCCTTGTTTCTTTCACTCATTCTGGCTAGTATAACTAGTAAAATTTGAACTGCTACTACCACTACTCCTGTTCCTGTGCTTTCAACACCTAGTTCTTATCCCCTTACACCTCTTACTTTTACCTCTTACTATATATATTCATATATATATTCAACAAAGTAAACAGCGAATAATTGTAATGTAATAAACTAAGTTGGAGTTGGTGTAGATGTTGATCAACCAATATATGTCCCTTTATATTGATAACATCGATATGTTTATGTACTAAAACCTAATCTTCAAGTATCAGAAGACGTTGGAGTATGTATTGTTTTCTATATATTTTAGGGTGGGTAGGGAAACACGTAAGCACATTTAACTCAAACATAAGAATATGTATTTGTCAGGAGTGTGCAAATATGCTATAGCATAAGCATTTATGATTCAACAAAAACATTTTCAATGTTAAATGCATTGCAGACAACGTTTTGCTTTTCCAATAAAGAACGGAATGTGACTATAATATGGCGGATAAATTATGCAAACAAAAAAATAACACGTGTACAACTGAAAGGCATTCTTTCCATGAGTCCGATGGCTAAAACTGGTAACGAATAGAAAACTATTTTTAAAGATTAATATGTCAATTCAGTTTGTAGACCGGTTCCTTTGTATGAATTGTAATCAAAAGGTAAGAAAACATTTTAAATTAACAATGACTGATCAGTTAAATGTGGGATGCATTAATGTTTCAACTGCATTTATTGTATACGCATATTTACCTGCTTACTGTCCCCGTTCATGCTCTTACCAACTACACATGCTTCTTATTCACGTATAAAAAGAACATTCGTAATACTGAATATTATCTTGATATCATGTTTCATATAGTAACATCGCCTTGTCATGTCCTTGGCTACACAAACATAAAATTTTAAATTACGTATTTATTGAACAACAGATGTAAGCATACAAAGACCACCTTACACTATACATTGCCCATTATGTGTAACAATACACATTCCTTGTATTTACAAGACTGAGGTTACCTGAATGCATGTTCTATTGAATTTATCGCTGTCATTATGTTATCAATAACTTCTTTCATTCCATCTAAATTCATTATTATCTTGAGCTATTTTTGCAACTGGTACACTGTCAGTCAGATATTTTCTTTTCTAAAACTTACTCGTGATATTTATTGAATAGTATCTAGAATTCTTGTGATCAACGAGACATATCTATTTCTATTTAAAACAAACACTGCATGACACCAATTTGTGAATAGAGTATTTATAGATATTACCTCGATGAAATACTAATACTTGATTACCGCTTAGTCATTGGAAATTACGACAGGTGATCATTATGATACGGAATGTTGTAGACACATATCTCTCTCTCTCTCTCTCTCTCTCTCTCTCTCTCTCTCTCTCTCTCTCTCTCTCTGTGGGACAGTGTGATAACGGCCTTAGCAGATGTTTGGCCCGCTTTAGATCATTTGGCGGCCACTATGAATTTACGCGCTGGGCCCCAGTAAACACGACATTTGGAAATAAAATTAAGAATGGTTTATATGATATTGAACTTAAAATATTCTTCCATCGCTTAAATAAAAATACATCCTCTCTATAGACATATTTTACAAATGACAAACGCTCGGAACCTCTATGAGGTTAGGGCTCATTTGGGCTCATTGGAAAATCTTATATGGTCTAAATTCATCTCTACTGCCCTCACTGTGTCGTCTATGTTCAATATGTCGGCCTACTCAGTTTGTCTGACATAATTAAGTGGTCGGTCAGCATGTGCCATGTACTAATGGCATATCAAGGTACTAATGTCATAGTGTACCAACTTAATAAGTATGCGTTTATCGCCATTGATATTTCTGCTCCTGGCTAGTCGTCAAAATTACATCACATATACATTTATGATAAGAAGTTTGATTAACGTAGGTATGTTCGTTTCTTCATGTTTGTCAGAACTGCGACATACATTAAGCAGATGCACGGCTGCATGTCTCATAAGCAAGTTGGTTCATCAACCCAACGACGTATGAGAGAGAGAGACAGACAGAGAGACAGAGAGAGACAGAGAGAGAAACAGAGAGAGAAACAGAGAGCATAAGTAGTAATATGGGGCACCGTGTGTTCAAATGTGAATTAACATTACGCCGGAGGTTAAGATTGGGGGATAACTTATCAAACAAACATATAGCCTTGATACTGTAAAGCTGAGGTCTATGCTGTCGACTTCAAAGTGCTCAAATGCTATCAAACACGTCGTGCATAGTTACTAAGATACAGTCGTCTGCTATACAACACACAGTCATGTACTATCCATGACCAAACACTTTACCATGAATACACATGTGTACTGCCCAACACTCGGTAATCTAATGTCCAACACCCGCATTATATCATCAATACGCCGTATGTTCTAACCTGCTATCGAGTGGTTTGAGGCAAACATCTGTTATAAAACAGTACTTATACTTTATATTAGTGATGGCGGTGTCAGTAAATTTGCAAGTGTTGTACTTATGTTTTAAAAAGATTTGAGCAACACTAATTTAAATGCAATTTGAAGTTTGGATTAAATTACCACGACTAAAAGTAATTCGAAACTTCCCAAACTCTTAAGGATTTTAGTCGAGTCAATAAACATTTCAGAATACATATTCAAATGGACAAGACTAAACGTAGTACCATCATTTTGAAAGGGTCATAACTTTACCTGAGGATAATATCGTCATAACAATTTAAATAAGCTTCTGTAGGCTTACAGTATTTCTACAATTTCAAACATGCTAGATACGAAATTCTCCCTGCCAATATTTATAAACAAATGCTAAAAAAATAGTAATGAATTTAGCAGAGGTTAAAAACTGACTTTCCCTAAAAAAATAAAATATTGTAAAAGAATCTTACACGCTATGAAAAGGTAAACAGCTAGACAATTATCTATTACAAATTTAAAAGTAGTTCAATCTATTTTAAGAAACGAAGCGTTCGGATAGGAAACAAGCATAGCATGTTATCTTATCTTAAGGTGTTACACGGGATTTGAATTTAAATAGTAGTTTGTTAAGTAATACATTATTGAAAATACCCATAATGTCCTTCAGTAACAATATACATACCTCAAAAATAAGAAATAGTAGGAATAGTGTTTGACAGTGCCTTTCATGTAAAATCGGTTATCTGATGTACACCATGGCATGGAAAGGTAGTGTAACTTGAAACGTCTTCATTCTAATCACTTTGTAATCATGTAAAAACGGTTATTTGATGTACACCATGGCATGGAAAGGTAGTGTAACTTGAAACGTCTTCATTCTAATCACTTTGTATTGTCTACTAGGTGCACCAGAATGCTGAACTTCAATTTAGGTTACTATACTGAAACAATCTACAAATGTTTCTTTAAATATGTACAGATAAACGCTTGAATAATATCATAAGACTATTATTTAAGCGCAAAATACAGTAAGTACGTCAAAATAAAGAACTAAATTTGACGAGTTCATTATAGATATTAATACAGCTTACAAATCGGATGACCTTCCTTAAATTGACTTAATAATAGTCCACGCGTTTGTGAACAGCAGGAATATGAAAGAGTATTTCATGTGTTTTAACGAAGACACCTATATAGTTTTATAAAGTATATAATACAATGGCACCAACCATCTTAAGTCCCTCTCAAATATAATCTCCCGAACTATTTGGTGCGTTCAAGTACTCAGCTTTACCTGCGAAAACTGTTGTTGCTATAACAACTAGCAAGATTTTCGAGATGGCCTATATGGCAGACTTACTGGAAGACATATCAGCACATTAGGACCAACTAGACATAATATGAAATCTTCTGGTGGATATCCAATATAGATATCATTTTTCATTTTGAAGTAATGGAGATAATGATATTTTCAAGATGGCTGTTATTGCAGCATACTGAACATGAGATCATCATCGTTGTCATTAAAGACCATCATTTGACACCATTTATTTAAATCCTCAAGTTTATATAACCATCCATTTATAAGTACTTGTGATAACAAGATTTTCAAAATGGCATCCGTGAGATCGAGCCACGAATTCACTTTTTATAGAACTAAGTTACAGCATATTAAAACAAACATATTTTGGGCATGAGATCGGCATACAAACAACACATGCTTTCATTCATGATATAGATTTTTTCAGCCTTGAAAAGTACCTGTCCTAAATCATTTTTACACAGGCTACTCCTTGGTTTGTATCTAACAACATGGTTTGCACCAATATAATTAAATACAAGATATAAAAATAAAATAAAATTATTTTGTTGCAAAGTATAGTATATAAATTGAAGTTGTTTAAATTATAAACGAAACGAATTCAACTCATTCAAAAAGTCAATTGTGCTTCTCATAACTTTCAGTACTCTATTGCTTATTCCTCCATCAGTAGGGCAGGTCACCTGGCTGTAAATAATTAGTGGTCAATTACATATAGGACCAACTGGACCATAGGAAGAATAAAGATGACAATTTTGGCAAACTAATTTTGAAAGCAAAGTGATGATACATTTGTGTGAATTAATGGACAAATGAAACAAACGTTGAAAAGCAGATAATATGGCCTGTAAAGCTAAAAGTATTTGGGAGCTATCAAAAGTTAAATTATTGGCGAACTTGGCACGCCATAATGACTTTAGTCGTTTATTTAATAGGTTGACAAAACTGTAGAAACCGTTATCTTAGTTACATTTCAGACTGGTATCTTGCATACGTATTACACGAAAATTCCAAACTTTGGCATCAGCTACTGAAACAATCTTCTCCTCAGATTTTAGTCAAAATTTTGATGCCTTGTGCAGTGTCAATAATGATTTTTAGAGCCTAAGATAATTGCTTTTCAATGAGTTCTCTGTCAATGTTAAAATGTTTCAGCAAAAACCGTTTTATGGAAATTGATTCTCTCCATATGTTTCGTAGTTTATCTCTACATACATAGGTACCAAACAGGAATAATTGTTGTTTTTTTTAAATGATACTCCTTCTGGCCATATAATTTGTGTCATGTGTCATTTGAGCCTGTCAGGTTTAACTCATTTTATGTATTTACTTATGATTTGTGAGAAATATGTAAAGAACAATACTTCTGCATTTGAAAGCTGATATATTTCATTCGTTTGCAATGTTCAGTATTCCCAGAATAAATTCAAAGTGTTTTCCAAGAAATTCAAAGAATGTCCAATGATATAACCCAAACTTTTAAAAATTCAAAACTTTAAGAAATTTCAGATTGAAAGATTTTTCAAGGCTATATGAACCGTGACTATAAGTATATTGAATGTCATTCATTTAGAATGCGCATACAAGCTTGCTATCTATGGCAGTGCCAACACAATAAATACCAGAAGGAACCAACTATATCATGCATGATGAAAATAACATTGATGGAGGATACAAATTTAAAGTTTGTTAAAATTGAAGAGTGGGCGTAAGTGTAAGTTATAGTATATTACCTTCTACTGTGTGGAATCATTATGTTAAGTACTTCTTGGAACTAGGATAAGTAGACCAAACTAAACACTTTAAATTTGGAACATCTGAAAAAAACATATCTATGATTGGTAAAAATTAGGTATTTCCATACTGACAATTGCTTTCTGCCAATCATATATAAGTAATGATATCTGGGAGCGATGATAGTTCAGATGGTACAGCATAAGGTCATGGGTATGATATCCATTCAGACTAGCCCAGTTTAGCAGCCTTCCCATGTCACTGAAAAGACACGGCTCCCATTTCCTTTGCATAATATAAACAAGAGTTCACCATAGGTACTGTTTATAAATTACCGACCAATAATGTCACAAGTATTGTGCATCCCCTCCCGAAAATCAACGTTTCACTATAATGTTCTTGAAAATGACATTTTACATTATTTTGAAGATATGTTTATTTAGTGTCTGATATTTCTCAGAGGTTGAGATAGCATAATGCATCTAGTTGCATTTTGTGGCGCCACAGGAAAATATTGAATATATGGTGCATAATGAAAGTAAAAGTTGAAAAAGTAAACCAAAATTTTAGGAATATAAACCTTACCTAATAATTGCAAACATGAAGTACAACGAAACATGTAAAAAGGTAAAGATCTTAAAATTACATTCACTCAATCACTCAAAATGTTTAAGATCTATTCAGGTGGTACATCATCATTATTTCTTTATTGAATTTATATCAAGATCATGATGTCCCACAGGACGGAAATTGACACTCAAGAAGTGTTCCACTGTCCGACGACACTGGATTAGTATGGACGCAATAGTTGAGGTTCATCCATTAAAAAGTATGCATGATTCAAGTATGCATGGTTGAGATACAATTATATTCACTACAGTAGTAATTCTTCACTCAAATTCGTCTTTCTTTTTTAAATCTTATAAAATATGATACACCAATATACTGCCCATATTTCTGATTAATTTGACTTAACCAAAGTTTTCAAACGCAGCAATCTATATTTTAAACTATATGGCATAAGAAACATGAGATTGGGCAGTTTTATTTTCTTTACTATAACAAACAGATTTAATATACAATTACAATACCCTTTTAAAAATGGTGACAGAGTTTGAATTTAGCATCTATGTGAATTGCTTTTATTGTTAAGCTGTGATACTGAGATGTTTAAATTTCCAAGTGTCTGGCTAGGAAGAGATATAATAAACTACCACTCACATTAAACAAATAAAGCATCAAAATTCAATATTAGTTTTAACTAAAGGAATAAAAGACAAGATTCAGTTGCATATTATGGTAATATACTCATTGTGTACATGGTTTCCAAATAACATAAACAAACGTGAAGACAGTGATTGCATGCAGTAGAGTCATTTACTTGTTCTTGATTGATTTCAGGTACACTGAATGAACCAACATTTCGCTGATACCTATCTGTCCAACATTTCTACTTTTGTTTCAAATCCAAAAGTTATGGTAAACCTATGGCAGTCTCTCGAGCACACTAGTACCATCCATTGTTCCCAGTTAGTTCAGCAGAGACTATACACCATTCAACAAGTATGGATTTTACTTTGACTTCTTTTCTGTTTATTATAAAGTTGTAAAGTACAAATGGCAAATGCATATTCCTACCAAGTCAGGTAGGGAATGTCAAAAATGATTTTTAGATTTATGATAATAATTGTCAGCCAACTGTCTATTCAATATTTAAAATGTAAAACCAATGTCAAGGATAAAATGAAGTGGCTAGACATGTTACTTGCACCTTAAATTAATATTACTATAGTCTGAATCTGTACTCCCGTTTGTTTGTACCCCCCTGCTGATTTCAGTAACGAAAACCATACACAAGATTAAAAGTCAATAAATCTAACTCCGTTCATTACAACCATGGCCATCCTCGAGATAAATTTCCAATACCTGGACACGTCCATATTCAGCGATGGGGAGGATACATAAATATGCATGTATGTACATAGAAGCGTAGATTTTATAGGTGGCAAAGGGATATAACTCTTAATCACGGTAAGTGATTGACGGAAGTATCCGGGAGTAACCAAATAGGAGGAATGACGTCACTCTATTTGCGGAAACAGACTTGCCCAAATTGTATGTAATATGGTGTCGAATTAGTATAAAAACTTCCGTCAAGCATCAAACGAGCAGATGATAAAGGTGTTATGGACACCCTGGTCGCAATCGGGTTAGAAATTATAAATCAATGAATGAACTGAGTAAGATTTATTGACCTTTTATCTTGTTTATGCTTTTCATTACTGAAATCGGCAGGTGGTACAAACAAACGGGGATATATAAACTATACATGTGAACAATAATTTATACAATAGCCTGTTTAATTCGCCAATTTGTTGAGGAAAAGACATGATACAGAAAAGACGTGTACAGCACAAATGCTGTGTATATATCTAGTCAGAGCAAACCCATTATAAAAAGCATAACGCTATGAGAATTTACCTGTTTTGTCATGAATGATTCAATCTTACATCTGTGTATAACATCAGCATAAACCAGTATAATCAAGCAGAGACGGAAGCGTATACTGTGCATGCGCATTTGTAAATAAAGAAGCTTCACTTAAATATATAATCAAACAATTTCGTCATGCATACGGAATGTGGTGTGAATTGGTGTATCTTGAACTGCAAACAAGGGGGCATATTAGGTGTAAAATATACCTATTCAATTTCACAGGTTGAAAGAGCTTATTTGAACATGTCTACGAGCAAGAATAGGTGTATTCAGCGCCGGATTAAGCACCGTGGAGGCCCATAGGCAGTCAAACTTTTGGGGCCACAGACCCACGGTCACGGTCTCATGGGGGCCCCTGATGGGGTACATAAAAGTCGCGGGGCCCATAGGCAGAGTAGGCGGGTAATCCGGGACTGGGTGTATTATCATAAATAGAATAATCATTGTTTCGCTATAACGGATATTTAAGCTAAGCGATAGTATTTGTAACAATACATATCAAGGCAATACAATCTACCCATAATTCTTATATTCATGCCGAACTGATATAGTTTCAATAGTTACTACCAAATATAATGTTTTTGTCACTTCCACCACTCAATTCCATAATTTGACATTATTATTATTATTATTATTATTAGTGACTTTCACATGTTCTAGAATACAATGTTTGTAAATTCATTGAATTAATTCACCATAATAATGTATATTTGAAAATGTGGTCACCTTAACCTCTTTTAGTTTATAATCAGAAAAATTATGAACACACTCTCTCGAGATGAACTTGTTACAACGCATGAATACAACCATAGTGCATAAATCAAAGAATAGAAGAAATAAATGAAACAATCTAGAAACACAGATTAGCCAGATTCGCTCACCCTATTGATATTTAAGAATGTGTCCAGCCAGGAAATTGCTTGAAACTTGAAACATATGCTAATACTGAAGTAGACTAGGGACTTCGACCTGGTTTACAGTAGCATGACACGAAAATATTCCAGTAAATGTACAGATCGGTCAATAGTAAGCCAACAAAATTACTTCAAAAATAGAGTACAAAATGTCAGTGCAGATAAAACTTTGTACATCTTTCAACAAAGACAAAACACAGCATTGCAATGAGTGTTGAGTGCAATGATTTGAGAAATTACTGTGACTGACCTGGAACATACATCAAGAGTACTGAAACTATTAAAATTGAATGAACTATGGATAATGAAATAGATCTATTTTGCTTTAAAACATTATTAACCTGGACATAAAAACATTTCGAAAAATCAATGACAAATTTTAATATAATGGTGTTCCCATTCACAGTATTATAAAAGTAGTTCTCAGTACAATGTTATAACACCCTTATGTACATGAAAACTAACTGAAGTTCTAGTGCAGACACCAGTTCGTATTTAACAACAAAATAAATTTCAAGATCAATGACTTATAGTGTAGGACAAGTTATTGCTACCCCTCTACAAGGTGCTTGTGGCCTACAGGCACTTTATTAAGGTTGAAACTAATGTGTGTTATTGAAATGATAGTGGAAATAGAAATATTATATATAAAGCATTGATAGGTAATCTATAAACTGTAATAAAGACTATTTTTAAAAAGAGTCATGTGTGTGTTTTATGTCAGTTCTAGAAATTTCAAAAAAGGTTATCCGTGAACGGATAGAAGGCTTGGGCACTGGGGCTCATTGCCATGAAAATCAAGAGTGTACATCAACGAATAAAAGGCTTGGACACAGGGGCTCGTTACCAAGCAAATTAAGAGTATCCATCAGCAAATAGAAGGAGTGGGAAAAGGGGTTCTTTACCATGACAATTAAGAGTACCCGTCAACGCATAAATGGCTTGGACACCGGGACTCATTACCAAGAAGTAAACTGTATCCTTCAACGAATAGACGGATTAGGTACAGAGGCTCGTTACCAAAAACACTAAGAATAGCCGTTAGTGCATAGATGACTTTAACACATGGGTTCGTTAACAATAGAATTAAGAGTTCCGTTTTAAATGTTGCTGTTATCTGTCAGCGTTTATGGAACTGCACCGTGCAAAATGTTTATTTGTATGATATACTGCTGTTGGCTTGTATTTTAATGGATGTTATCATTGTCATTAACCATGAGTTTAACAATAAAATAAAATTATGAGATGTATTACTTAATGTTTTTAATTCGTTCCTTTCTGTGTTTCTGATTTGCATGTTATTGGATGTGATATTCTCATGTAATTTTACTTGTGTATTCTTTCAATGTAAATATTTATTATCTGTGTGCCTATATGTTGAATTATAAAGTACTTTGCCGGTTAAACAAACTTTCACCCAGAGCTATTTCTGTTTCAGGGAGATGAGAAAAATGTTTCTTGTGTTTACATAACTTTATATTTTAATCTCCTAATAACACTTACAGAGCTATAGTGTAAGTAAATGTCTAGTTGTTTTTTTTTTTTTTTTTTTTTTTTTGGGGGGGGGGGTTGTTTGTTATTACTAAGAAAATTAAGAGTATCCGTCAACGAAAAGAAAGCTGGAGCACAAGGGCTCAATACCAAGAAAATAAAGAGTATCCCTCAGCAAATTGAGGGCTATGGTGATCGGCAACAATATAATTTTCTTGGTTACAATCCCGTTTCCTATAAAGATTGAGCTAGTACCGACAGTTATGGAAATTGTTGGGCTCAACCTCGGAGTCACGCAACAAATCGGAATCCGTAGTTATTGAGCTCTTTCTCGAAAAAATGCATGAGATTGTGAAGCGATATAAAAAGATTGCGCTGCTAGTTTTGCAACAGATTCATTTATGAGTTTACAATGAAGGATGCTGATGGAGACAGTTTTGATTCTTTTTGAATTGAGAAATACGTGAATACAAAGATGGCAGAAAAATTCATAACAGGTACTTTTGTCAATAATATATTTCATATAATTTGTCTGCAAAGTTAGTGAAATTAATGCACAAGGTAAATAGTTTTTATCGCACTTTCATCACAGTTTCAAATGGATTTTAAAACAGACAGTGCAGTTAAATCTTGACAAATGTCTTCTAAGCACATTGTGTACTGAATACATTATATTAATGACAATTACATGTAATATGAATTTCCCAATTACTACAGCGATGATTAAAAGTTTGAAACGTTTAAAATTAGTTAATTTTGGAGACAATTTTTTAAAAACAATTTGTTATGATTTACACAAATAAATAATATAAATGTTTAGAAATCACCCAGTAATATATCAAATAAATGTGATACACTGTTGTAAATGAACATACTAAATGAATTATGCTGCTGTTTAAAGCAAATATTTAAGTTCGAAATCATGTGTATATGAATGTTAGGCATGATCTACCAGTGCATTAAGGTAAAATATAATAAAAATGACAACATGAAAGTATGGCAACAGTTGCATTATAATGCTGTAATGACTACCAACGGTAGCTGCAGCAACTGGCATTGTCACTGTGGTATTGCAAAGAATGTTAATGTCGGCAGTGATATACCATCAGCTCTTTCGTGGTAATAAACACAACGTTCAAGTTACCTTTTAACTGATTGAACCATTTGAAAGAGTTTAGAGTTAGAAATATTAATTATAACACATAATAACTTCAACATGTAAATGACACTAGTTAGTTACAACTAAATCATGCTAATAAAAGAGATCAGAAATGTATATCCTACATTTAATATCAGTAGTGTGATAAACTAACCTGGTTATAAACCAAGTGTTCCAAAACTGTCATAATACATTTTATAATGCACACTATGTTTTGTTCTGGTTTGACATCTTTATGATGATGCAACCAGTATGCAGCAGTCAAGACATCTTCCAAGGTGAGCCTTACAAGAAGAACAGTTCTAACCCTCAAAGGCAAGATGACCCTTAACCATTAGTAACCTGTCTAGGATAGGAATATGTCTTTTAGTGTTGGACAAGATGACCCTTAAAAATATGTAACCTGTCTAGGATAGGAATATGTCTTTTAGTGTTGGACAAAGATGACCCTTAACAATTAGCAACCTGTCTAGAACAAGAATATGTATTTTAGTGATGGTCAAGATGACCCTTAACCATTAGTAATCTGTCTAGGATAGGAACATGTCTTTCAGTGTTGGACAAGATGACCCTTAACCATTAGTAATCTGTCTAGGATACGAACATGTCTTTTAGTGTTGGACAAGATGACCCTTAACCGTTAGTAATCTGTCTAGGATACGAACATGTCTTTTTGTGTTGGACAAGATGACCCTTAACCATTAGTAATCTGTCTAGGATAGGAATATGTCTTTTAGTGTTGGACAAGATGACCCTACACCATTAGTAATCTGTCTAGGATAGAAACATGCCTTTTAGTGTTAGACAAGATGACCCTTAACCATTAGTAACCTGTCTAGGATAGGAATGTCTTTTAGTGTTGGGCAAGATGACCCTTAACCATTAGTAACGAGTCCATGATAGGAAGATGTATTTTAGTGTTGGACAAGCTGACCATTAACCATTAGTAACCTGTCTAGGATAGAAATATGTCTTTTAGTATTGGACAAGATGACCCTTAACCATTAGAACCTGTCTAGAATAGGAATATGTCTTTTAGTCATGGACAAGATGACCTTTAACCATCAGTAACCTGTTTTGGATAGGAATATGTATTTTAGTGTTTTCGGCAAACCATTAACCATTAAAAACCTGTCTAGAATAGGAATATGTCTTTTGGTGTTGGACAAGATGACCCTTAACCATTAGTAATCTGTCTAGGATAGGAACATGTCTTTTAGTGTTGACAAGATGACCCTTAACCATTAGTAACCTACCCATGATAGGAATATGTATTTTAGTGTTGGACAAGATGACCCTTAACCATCAGTAACCTGTTTTGGATAGGAATATGTCTGTTAGTGTCGAGCAAACCATTAACCATGAAAAACCTGTCTAGGATAGGAATATGTCTTATAGTGTTGGGCAAGATGACCCTTAACCATTAGTAACCTACCCATGATAGGAATATGTATTTTAGTGTTGGACAAGATGGCCCTTAACCATCAGTAACCTGTTTTGGATAGGAATATGTCTTTTACTGTCGGGCAAACCCTTAACCATGAAAAACCTGTCTAGGATAGGAATATGTCTTTTAGTGTTGGGCAAGATGACCCTTAACCATTAGTAACCTACCCATGATAGGATTATGTATTTTAGTGTTGGACAAGATGACCTTTAACCATCAGTAACCTGTTTTGGATAGGAATATGTCTTTTAGTGTCGGGCAAACCCTTAACCATGAAAAACCTGTCTTGGATAGGAATATGTCTTATAGTGTTGGGCAAGATGACCCTTAACCATTAGTAACCTGTTTTAGATAGCAATATTTCTTTTAGTGTTGGACAATATGACCTTTAACCATCAGTAACCTGTCTAGAATAAGAATATATATTTTAGTGTTGGACAAGATGATCTTTAACCATCAGTAACCTGTTTGGGATAGGAATATGTATTTTAGTGTTGGGCAAGATGACCCTTTACCATTAGTAACCTGTTTGGGATAGGAATATGTATTTTAGTGTTGGACAAGATGACCCTTTACCATTAGTAACCTGTTTGGGATAGGAATATGTATTTTAGTGTTGGGCAAGATGACCCTTAACCATCAGTAACCTGTCTAGAATAGGAATATGTATTTTAGTGTTGAACAATATGACCCTTAACCATCAGTAACCTTAGGATTGATTGAAGAATAGGTCATCACAAGATAAGACACACTCTTAACCCAACAAATAGTTCAAAGCAAAATACACATGTGTTAGTTAAAATTGGATAATGAAATGGCCAAATCTTAGAAGAAAATGTTGTGGTTAATTTTCTTTGTGAGGTTCAAATAAAAACTAGAATTGATCAAGTCAATAGAACCTCCTGCATAAATTTCATCAACAGTATACATGATGTCCTACTTTAAAATGTCAAGAATGAAGTATCTATAGCTAAATTCATATTCGTCCTTTCAGATGCTTGCACTGATTCAGTCATTTTAGAACAAAAATGCATTCTTATTAGGTTTGTAGACCCGATCATAAAATGAGGAAGTAAAACACTTTGAAATATCTAGTATCATTTACGTGTTACAGATCCATATTGCATTGATTTAAATGGTGCACCTTAATAAAAGTAAACGTTTTAATAGTCCTGCCTTCCACTATTCTTGTTAGCTATGAAAATACGGACAAGTGCGTCTTTTCTATAGACAAGTAAACTTTTTGATTTACTTGTCTGTGGAAAACTTGATTTTGACAGCATTTATGCACCCCTGTCACTCCTTTTAAATAAATGATCATCTTGACATGGGGTTCCTCTAAAACACTTCTTAGGAAGTTGAGTTGGCTCTAAATGAAAATCGCGGTAATCTGACATTCAATAATACTGCCATGGTGACCATTGTATAATCTCATTATCAATCAATCTTCTGAACAGACTTTTGTATTTGACATGGTGTGTTCATCAAAACACTTCTTCTGATGTTTTTTTTATATCCTAAATGAAACTGGTGCAGACTTCATCTGCAATATGGTTACCATGATGGGTATCTTGAAGCTCTTTTTATTGCAACTCCTCCTGGATAGAGAGTAATATCACCAAAAGACTAATTATGCTGTCTATTTGTTTCTAAATGAAAATGACATTGGTTTTGACATCCATTATTAACTACGCAAACAGGTTTCATAAATCCACACACGACTGTCATTGTTACGCTATTATTATTATTATTATTATTATTATTATTATTATTAAATGTCAGGTCGATCTATAATCTACACTTGTATCGTCAATTGTTTTCACTATACCGATCAACCACGTTGCATCTTGATATACAAGGGAAAAACGAACATAGTTCAGCAGAGTAGTATGTCAGTTCCGATACACAGGTGCTGCGGACGTAATCGATGTGAAATCACCTGGTTTTAAGAATTGTGAAAGCCCACATAGTATGTAACCCTGAATAACTACTTCTATCATCTCAGACCTACTTTCATCACTTTCTATGACGGCATCACAAGTTAAATTGTTCTGCGTCATCACGTTAATTCTTATAATTTCAGACCCAATGATATTCATTTGGTCCTGATAGCAAAATGTACATTTTTACGGGAATATCTTTGAGCCAACCAAGAAATGTTCTCAACGATAATTTTCCGATGTTAATCAGATAGTGTGGAGATTCAGAGCTTAGTGTGAGCCAGTGTGCGTTCACGAATCGAACTTTTGGAGTGCTTACCAGTCAGCATCGAAATCTGACGTTGAACCTCATCATTGGTTGAGGTATAATCCTACGCCACTGAGGGAAGATCAAAAGTATGCCAGGTACTATTAGTATCTGATGAAAACACAAATATGTTATTTCCCGACAGACCAGCAAACGAATGTGAATGAATACTAGGCCAACTGTAATACATTAGAGCGGTGCTAGGGCAATATCAAGTGCGCTCATTCCCCAGCGGTCATGCAGAAAAGGACACGCTGAATTCTGATTTTGTGGACGAGTTGGTAATCATCGAGGTCACGCCCTGGGCTGTATTAACAAACGGCTGTTGCATTAATGTAAACATTTCATGTAGCACAGGAACTGTTTCTGTTGTGTCAGAACTCATCATCGGTGTTGTATATACCATGAATAGTTTTAGCAAGTTTATGCATCAGCTACTGATTTGTGTCTCTGTCCAAAAGATCATTAGTGAGCAACCACTCGTAAATAATTTGGTTCTTTAATGACCTTGGGTGTGCTATTGGCAACACGAACTGATGCCACGAGCATTTCCAATCGATCAACAAGATCGCTAGGGTCACACAGTTCACCATTCTCCTTGTTTTGCCTGAAATTCTTTATACATTAGTTTGGTTGTTTAACTATGTATTTCTCGTATTACTATATTCTTTTCTTCCTTCTCATCATCTCCCAAAACTTCATCAGCTTGATTTAAGGACTCTTCATGTTTTTCTTAACTTGTTGTTCATGTGCTAGCTCCCATTCAAGTTTGGTTAGACTTTTTCCCTTTTTTGTTGCAGGGACAGGTGCAGCCGGTTGTTGTTCCTTGTCGATCCTTTCTATTTGTTGTCTATGCCACTCTCAGTGTTTCTCTGTGCTACTATCGAGTTTAGGATGCTGTGCTAGAAAGCTCAATATTTCCTGAAATCCACATTTTTTTCTCTTTTGTATTTCAATGATTGCCGACCTAGGACTTTGTTATGCCGTAGGTTAACTTGTAATTCAAGCTCTAGTTGTGGTTGCATCAGTTTCTATACTAATTGAACTGGTTGCAATTGAAAAACATGCTTCCCATAATGCTTCAAATCCTTCAGTTTTCCTTCTGCAAATGTATCATACTCTTGGTTACAATAATTCCACTGATTACCTGTAGATTTTTTCTTACCCAAAAACTCCATGAATACCATTTTATGTCATTCAAATATTTCATGTATTTATCATGAAGGTATATTTATCATGTATTTTTTCCAGACAGGAGGTCTTCTAAGAGCAACACGCATATAATTTTAAAAACAAACGTAGCGTACAGTATGAAGTCGTTCAGTTTGGAAAAATGCTTCACAATTCTGACGATTTATATTTATTGGAGCAGAAATGAGTATATAATAACTGAACATCCGTAGTCATATTAATTTTAGTTTGTTCACTCTTTGCATAAGGTAGAACGGTGAGCCGTAGTAACTAAAAATCATGAATTTGAGGATAATGTAGCGGAAACTCCCTAGGCTACATTACCCTGAATCTCGCTATTTAATTCTTTCGGATAGGTCCTTGTTTTGGAGTGGTATCCCCCTGAGTCTTTCTGAGGACTGCTGCTCTAGAGTGCAACATTGTTCTACCCGAACAGAATACATCTTATTCCGGGCTTCGTCTCGCCGACTGGGTCGCCGACTGACTCGCTGAGTCGTTGAGTTGTTAATCTCTTGTGGTCACTGACTGTGTCGTCGACTGAGTCGCTGTGTCATCGACTGGATGTCTAAGTTGCCGAATCGGTCTCAACCTTGGTCGCAGATTGGCCGACATGGTCGCCGAGTCTTCGACTGTATCTCTGACCTGGTCGCAGAATCGCCGACTGGGTCGCTGGGTTCCCGACTTGGTTTCAGAGTCACCTATTGGATCGCAGAGTCGTCGATGTACAACGACCAAATGTGCTTGCTCCGGCGGGCGGTTATAGTGCTTCACTTGAAAGGCGACGTTTTTACACAATATCGAATTTTTAAAACAACTCTTCAGAGTTAGACCGATTTCTAACTCAGCGGGATACAATCTTATTCCCGATTTCTTGTCACCGACTGAGTCGCTAGGTCGCTGAATCATCGACTAGTTGTCTTGTGGTTGTAGACTGTGTCACCGACTGACTCTCTGAGTCACCAACTAGGTGGTAGACTGTATCGATGGCTATTTCTCACGTCTTTACTCGATCAAAAACGAGAGAGAGAGAGAGAGAGAGAGAGAGAGAGAGAGAGAGAGAGAGAGAGACGGGGGAGTATTTCGAAAAGATGATATAAGAAATCTATTCAGTTAAAATTTGTATTGTCGCAAGATTTCCGCTTTTCTTATACTAGGCTTGTCGCGCCTGTATCTTAATCGACGAAAGACTTTGTCGCTACACTGTTTTAATTATCCGGCCTAGCACTTTCCTGTCCGGCGAATTATGACCAAATATGCTTGTTTCAGCGGGTGGTTATAAAGTCTCACTTGCAAAGGGACGTCATCACAAGATTCTGCTTTATAACACACCACCATCCACATGCGGCCACATGTATATATACACACTCAGGCGAAATCACCTGACCCCAAAACTAAATAGCCCTGACGTGTTTATCAACATGACAAGTACTTGACAAATATAAAGATGAATATGTCCATAGTGTTACATATATCTGATTTAATATCTATTTATTTTATTTTAATTGTTTGTCAGTTGTAAATTTTTTGTGGCTATTTTATTGTAAATTAATTCACTGGAGCTGATATTTGTTTCAGAAATTCAGTTGACCTGAATTATTATTTCTTCAACAACTAATGTCAACCTAGATCCAGGGATTGATTCAGGGCAAAAAGGTAAACAGGTTTTAGTTTAATTTCAAAATGATTGGTTTCCGTCAAGATCAAGATGGGACTAGTGAACAGCCTTTTATTCTTTTATTCTTCTCGTCAGAGTCATTTTAGGAGTACATGATATAAACACGATGACGTGACTCCTCACCCCCACCCCACCCATTTTATCTCGATTTCTCAATTTGAGGATTGTTTCGTAACTGCGTAATAGAATACGATATAATCTTTGTTTTATTGAAATATTGTCAGTTTGGGGCTTTTACAACTGACGTTAGGTCATTTTCTGTTGTTGTATCCAATTTTCTAATTCCATTTAACTTTTCTTAAGTTTATTTGAATTTTATCTCTGGAAATATTTGATGTGCCTATACAGAATTCTTTGACAAAGTCAGTTTATCAAAATTGTATACGGATTTCCAATACCGGGGTGTTCAATGCTGTGTTTCTACAAGGAACTGTTGATAAGCACAGTACCGACTTCAGCATACGTCATCATCTTCTGATTTGGATTTCCCAACATGACTCAGACTTGAATCTATTAGAACATTTCATTAATCGGACTTTTCTAATTTAATTCGTGGACTATTCTTGGATTACTTTTGGATATGATTCTTTAAACAGTAAGGTTTTTTTCTCCATTTTTACAATCTTTTTCCAGGGAAATAAATTATTTGTTAAATTTTACAAAGCTTGTTGTTTTTACTTTTTTATGTGTTACTGTTTATTAGAGCCTAAAGATGTAACTCTTAGATAATGAAAAATAGACATTTGGTTTAAAACATATAGTCATCCTGTAAATTTAGAGAACAAATGAATGCAAACAAATTTAATGTATTTTATTACATTTCTAGGTTAACGATTAGTTGAATCAAATAAAGAACCCGCTGCAAAGTGAAAACCTGGCGTCAGCTCACATTTCTATAATACTTTCAGTACTAGGGGTGAAATGATTCATCGATATATTGATGTATCTACACTTGTGCTGAAACGATACACATATCGATACAAAAGACATATAATCGATGCAAAACTAATTTACTGATTGCATGTTATTTTTCATCTTCAGCAGTCATGAATAATTCGTATTAGTTGCCTTGTAATTCTGTAAAATTATAATCCATCTGAAACAGCAAAAACGAAAAAGACTATTTGAGAATACCCACTTGCTGTCTACAAGTTAACACAAAGTGACATGGCTTGAAATCTGCATGCACACACACACACACACACACACACACACACATGCTAATTATTTTACCCCAGAAGTATTTTCAGCATATAATATACATTTCAATTGTGTTACACATGTTTAATGATGTACTTAAGTCATCATTTAATAACCACTTTTATGCGAAATTTATACTTTGAATTGTATCTGGGTCCCTTTGGTCGATTTTGAAAGCTATGAGACACGTGTGTTGCATGTTGAAATAGGTTGCATTGAATTCTCATTTGTGGTTATTGCTTGTTCCAGTCCAGGTTAAACAATAACCACCAATCGTAAAATCGATGTAGCTTATTATATGAATGTACTGGCAGAACAAAAAGAGAGATTTCGCGGGAATGTCATTAGATATGTCAAGTACTTAAGCGGAAAAGATTGCAAGAATCGTGCAAAATTTGTGCGAACTCGCTTGGAGAACAGTGAAACGCGAGAACTCCCGCAAATTCCTTAGAAGTCCCACATATCAAAATATGCTTGGTGAAGTATGCAATTTTTATTTAACCGTTCTTGTCGTGATATCTGTTTATCGGGTGGCAACTGTTCTACAGCTGGGTTCTTCAAGCACGACTTTGTTGCTGCTGCAGTGTTTAACGCCATATTTCAGCACAAGATAGGTAATGCAGTAATAGTGGAGGAAGAACCCGGGAAAGCCCAGAATAAACCAGCGATCCACGAGAAATTACCGGCAACCTCTCTCTCTCTCTCTCTCTCTCTCTCTCTCTCTCTCTCTCTCTCTCTCTCTCTCTCTCTCTCTCTCTCTCTCTCTCTCTCTCTCTCTCTCTCACACACACACACACACACACACACACACGCATTGTCCGAACCGGAGGCTCGAACCAACGCAGAGGTGAAATGGCAGTGATTGGTAAAGGTGAGCGACTTAGTCCACTCGGCCCCCCTCAAGCACGACATAAATGGTTGTGAAACTAAATATGATTAGCACAGCATGTTTAAGAATAAGCATTATGGTGTACTTCGGACCTTTCATGAAGAAAGTTTTATTAATGTGTTTTAAAATACATGCTACCTGGGAAACCCATGATGTCTCAGGTTCATTACGATTTGATTCGGCAACCGTTTGCTAATGATAGTGATGATAACAATACTTTTTAAAGTTATGAAGTATATTGGATTATTGGAGCTTGAAACGAGTTAATTGAGATACCAGTTAGTGATTTTGAGCCCACGATGGTGTTAAATACGAGTCAGATGCACGTGCTAGATGTAAACATATAGACGTCATGTCCATGTCTGGGGTGTTTCAAAATAAAATGTACAAAGGACACAATACTGAGCCTAATTAAAACAACATACAATTTAAAAGAGTAATGCAAGGGTTATGATGAGTTGAATAACATAAGGGTAAAAAATTAAATTAAGAAGTAAAGATATTTATTTTAATACCACTGTCTGAACATCGATAGACTAAATACCCTTATAAAGCATTATGCAACATATAAGAAAAAAAGCATGGTGATCAGTAATTACTGATCTAATAAACGATGTTTATGTTAGTGATCAATCCTATTTTGAATCACATGTCTTTAAAAGATAATATCTGTGATCTTTGGAATATTGTGTATAACTGTCACAAAGATAGGTTTCTCAACATATTTAAGCTGACGAATCTAGCTATGTATTTGCCCCTTCAGAAAGAAGCACAAAACAGTATTGATCAAAGAAAAGGAGAAGGTTATGCTAGAAATAATAAACCGATTAACGAGTATACAACTAGAGGTGACATCTGTCAAAGATGTTGATTTCAGTAGATCTCTAAGAAAGTGGAGCAGAAGAAAAAAAAAACATTAAAGTTGACATAAATATTGACCTATGGCCATTTCTTCTAACATCTCCATTTTCTTTGATAACAGGGGAGGTCTATCTTACGATAAATCGTTTCATCATCTCTCCTTAAACTATACATGGAGAACAAATTTGGAATTTCTCTTTCTATGCCGAGATATTTAACCAGTGAATGAAGGTGATGATCGAAGAAAACAAATGAAATTAACATTGAATGTACAATGGGGCAAACTGCAGTTGATCGCTTTGTGTAAATTTTAAAAATATGTAAAATAGGACTTGGTGTAGTCAATAGTTTTCCTTCGTCACTAACAAATACGTCTCAGCCATGCTAATCAATAAGGTTTACTTCTCAGCCATGCTAATCAATAAGGTTTACATCTCAGCCATGCTAATCAATAAAGTTTGTGTCTCATCCATGCTAATCAATAAGGTTTACATCTCAGCCATGCTAATCAATAATGTTTACGTCTCAGCCATACTAATCGATAAGGTTTACATCTCAGCCATGCTAATCAATAATGTTTACGTCTCAGCCATACTAATCGATAAGGTTTACGTCTCAGCCATGCTAATCAATAAGGTTTACATCTCAGAGTTGCTAATCAATAATGTTTACGTCTCAGAGTTGCTAATCGATAATGTTTACGTCTCAGCCATGCCACTTTCTAAGATTCAAGTCTGAGCCATACAACGAACATATTTAAAGTTCTGTGTATCAAATGAAAACTGCGTTTGACTGCACTGTCCGTGTATTATTAATGATTAACTGAAAACATTTGTAATGAACGTACCTGAAAAAATAATATTTCCTTGCTTCTCTATGCAAGATTAGTCATCCTCTGTGATGAGTCAGCCAATCAGAAGAAGTAGGTCAGGTTAGATAAGATAGGAATCCTGTATTACACATTAAATAGTCTATACTCTAAATTAAATATAGATCTAAAATAAAAACATTGTAAACATAAAAGGACATACATGTCATACGTTCAAGATTACAGATCCATCTACAATAATTAACTGCACGCTGTATTGTTAAGAATGAAAGTAAGTGACACATTTAAAGAATAATTCGTTCCATCTACTAATAATATATGAATTTAAATGAATGTCATAGTTTCAAAGTTTACATATTCATTGGAGCCTAATAAATTATTGTGAAGTATTTACTTGACGGATTGGCTGCTATTGTGGGAAAGCATCTTAACTTCGTCTTCTGGAATATTTTGTTGTCACTGAACATTTTGGCCGTCATTGTTTCGAATCGACTAGCAAAAGGAAATTGAGGGAAATGGTCTAATCTGTTTCAATATGGCTAATATACCCCCACAGGGGTTTGTTAGTCAAGTATAAGATATACCATGAAAACTGGCTAAAACCATAATAGAAAAACAATATCAACAACAAGCAGAACTAAGGGTATTGTTTGTTTGAGGTGGAAGTGAGGGAGGCGATAGTTATGTAGCATGGACTGCATCCTATATACAAGCGTGGTTTAAATGTTAACTTACAGAAGCAAATACACTCACCTCTGTTCACAAAAGAATGCGGACATAAACCGGTTTCCAAACTAACAGAAGCCTATCCAACCACACAGCATACTTACGCGGTAAAAGTGTGCAATTCTCTGACTCAAAATGAAATTTGTTTACATATTCTGTAGTCTACTGTTCCAAGACAAGTAATGCAAATATCCTGTCACAAATTCATTAAAGTAAATATGCGATTTTTTCTTCCAGTAAACCTTCTTTCACATGAATATTATAACAATGTAATATTTCGTTATGAAACTGACACGTTTGGTTACGTTCACATGGATCGTCTACTACATCGTCTAATGGAGTACAACATCAAACAAAACGACATAACGCGCACCGGACGTTCTATGTTGAAAAATGATTTTGTCTCTGTAAAATCTTCTGTTTATGTTAGGAAGGACGCTTGCTCTTTGACTTGTAAGACTGTAACAAAAGTTCAATCTAGTTGTATACGTCAAATCTAGTTTAACATTTTTTGACCATTTTCTACGCAAAAGAAATGAATGGTGCAACGTCTGTCAGAATGAACGAACTTATTTGTTCTTCATTCCATCTAAATAATTTCCACCGAAATAAAAACTATGTGATTAAAGTAATCTCAAACGGGTAATGATTTAATATTAAATTTACGAAACTCGTTGAATAATATCCAGCTTTTGCGAGCCTTGGCCAAATGTGAGCTCTATCTAATTTAGGGTTGAAATGATAACACTCGCTTGTCGGTTGTGGGATTCATTACGAGATGAAATGGTACCAAAACAACAGACTCGAATGTTCCAAATTATATTCAAGCAATGGTCTACAAGTGCTCTTTATTTTCACAACTCATACTGATCCAGGTGTTGTCCGTCTCAAGAACTAGAGAATACCAGATGGGCGTTTAGCAGCAGAGAGGGTGAATCCTACAACGTTTTTAGACAAAATTTGATTGAAATCCTAAAACGATCCGTCCTATAATCTCATTTTAACCAAAAAAAAGGGCGAACCCTACAACGTTTTGAAACAAAATTCGATTGAAATCTTAACGAGCCTTCCCTACGAAATCTCATTTTAACTAAAAAAATGAAAACGAAGATTTTTACGATTTTTTAATTAATTTTGGTCGCAACTTGTTGTCATCCACCCTCTCTGCTGCTATGGGTTAACAAAAAATAATAAATGATTTTAACCGAATATTTGATCCAGTCCGATACGATATCGTGTCCGAGGATCATGCAAATTTATTGTTGCGAATCCGTGTGGTTTTGACTGAGCATGACTAAAGAAATCTCGAAATTGATTGAAGTCCATATCAGAACACCATGTCTGCCAAATATTTCGTAGCGTATGTGTATCAACGCCGTTGAATACAGAAAGAATATTGCAGTTATCTCTGATGACTTTTGGAACCTGAGTGTAGCGTTGAGTGACATATATCACGTCAGTGTTTTTGTGACGCCCACGGGAAAATATTCTAGCAGGATTTTTTTGCTTATCCAACATTATATCGTCGTATACGACTAAATTGTTTATATCTCCATCAATATCATCAATGCTCGGTGCTTCATCGATATCGGTTATAAACTCAATAATACCCTCTCCGGATTTTTCTACCGCGCTGTCGTTAAAATCTTTTAGCACTTCATAACATCGTTGATCATCTACGCTAGGGGCAATTAAATACAACTTATCCCACTTCATCCATCTCATTATTAAATTGAGTAACAATTGCGTTTTACCGGATCCAGATGGCCCGATTATAATCATCCGGATAGAGTTTGGTAGCGCTGCATGATGCTTAATTGGTTCTCTTGTTTTAGTCGCTGAAAAATCAATTATATCCATATTTCTATACATAAATTATGGATCTATATTGTGTGAAGTGCAAAACGCGTACTGGCACAGATGATGTGACGACAGTTACAACTAAAAATAACCGATCAGCGCTTTCTGGTAAATGCATGCAATGTGGTACAAAGAAATTTAGATTTGTGTCTATGAAATCTGATTTAAAAAAAAACGAGGAGGTGATATCGCAGCCAAATTGGCAAAGCTCCCTGGAACCCCATGGGCAAAGTACCCGGGAGAAAAGCACCTTCCGGGATATAGCTACTGTGGACCGGGAACCAGACTTGATATCAGACTCAATAATCAAAATCAACCCAACCCCGGTGAAGAACCAATAAACGCCATTGATAAGGCCTGTCACCTTCATGATGTTGCTTATAAAAGCAGCAATCTGCAACACAGGCATCTAGCAGATGTGAAATTAATTCATGCGTTAAATGCTATTCCTGATAAATCCTTCAAAGAAAAATTGGCTTCATTTTTAATAAAATCGGCTATGAAAAGCAAATTGATGTTAGGTGCCGGTAATTAATAATATGGAATCAATTTATTATTCCCCAAGAGGATACTGGAGGGGTAAATCAGCAGTCCATAAACTCGCTAGCGCTGCAAAAGTGAAAAAAACCACTGCGGCTAATTGGTTATCCAAACAGGCACTATGGCAAATTTATCTACCACCGCCTAAACAAATTCAATTCTCGCATTTTGATGTGACCGCTCCTAATGAAGTTCATCAGGCTGATATATTATTTCTGCCACATGATCGTGGTTACAAATACGCGCTAACCGTAGTTGATATTGCAAGTCGATACAAAGAAGCAGAACCGTTAAAAACAAAATCAGCCACTGAAGTCGCTTCTGCATTTGAAAGGATTTATCGACGAGGTCCTCTGCACTGGCCAAATCTATTGCAGGTTGATCCTGGCAAGGAATTTCAGGGTGCAGTATTATCTACAATGAAACATCATAATGTCACCATACGACGAGGGCATACTGCGCTACATCGCGATCAGGCCATTGTCGAACGATTTAATCGGACGATTGCTGAGCGGTTATTTGGATATCAATACGCAAAAGAATTCATTCAAGAAAAGCGATCCCGTGAATGGGTTAAAAGATTACCATCTGTGATTACTGCACTGAATAACGAGATTACTAGAACAATCAACATGAAACCTATCAACGCGATTAAAAAGAAGTCAATACTTGAAAAACCACAAAAAGATTTCCCTAGAAACGCTAGCGTTTCCCAACCAATTCTTCATAGTAATGTCATTGTGAGGTACTTATACGAACCAGGAGAGCTTGAAGGGGGTAGAAAAAGGGCTACTGATCCTATTTGGAGTGTCACTACACACAAGATATCTACTATAACACGATCTACGGGTAGACCTCCAGTCTATAAACTGGATTCAACTGCCCCTCAGCGGGGTTTTACTCGACAACAACTACAGGTAATTCCCGAGGATACTCAATTGCCACCGCATGGTCTTAACTAGCACCGTTGCGTCTATTGCACTCAAGACAAGTCAACATCACATTATTTCTGACATGACCGAGATTGTTATTTTTTCTGTCTACGGTGAATTGGCGAGGATCCTTATCCGAATACTGCCAACGCATTATACAATTGCAACTCGCGCAGTGATTATTCTGTTGTTTCTTCAGCGTAATTATTGATTCAGCATCAATATCAAATTCTCGTTGTTTTTTTTTTTGTCCTGTTGTTTGTAACCGGAGAGTTTTTTATTAATGATGCTAACATCAATATCACTTATTGTTGTGTCATTATCATCGAAAACAACTCTTCGAAGTTGATTTATTTTTCGTACTCTGGATACTGCGAGATAGACTAAATTCGACCATTCGATGTGATTATCCACCATCCAAACAATTGTATCCGATATAGTCAATCCCTGTGAAGAGTGTATTGTTGCTGCGTATCCTAGCGTCCACGGGGATTTATTAGCACGCAATGCATCTTCAACGACATTGATATCAACCAGCACAATATCATTTAATACGAGAATTTGTTTTTCACTCTGTCCTGGAATATCAACTTCAATATTCTGTTTTCGTGTATCCGATGGCCTATAACAAAGGGGTACTGGAAGCGTTGCAAATTTTTCTTTATGCAATTCAAATAACTTCATCTGAAGTGTGTCCCTGACTATTTTTCTACTTGCAATTATCAAATCATTTGGTCTCCATGTTTCCCAGAAATCATTTATTGGAGTTTCTGAAATCACTTCACGCGCTATTTCGCATTGGATTCTATCCGGTTGTAATCTAATTAGCGATTTGAATTCTCGTAATCGTTCATCAATTGATCTATAATCAGTGGTGATTTCTTCATAGTAGTCTACAAAACCCCTTAGCCATTCATGTGGAGATGCACCGACAAATGGTGGTGGTTGGCCGTGATCACCGCACATGACGACTTTTGTGTTTTTCTTTAACAACCACTCAAGAAATGTTTGTAATACATCTAATGACACTGTGCATATTTCATCCCAAATTATGATTTCAGGAATGAATTTATCACCCATACGCTCAGGAGTCCATTTGTCACCCTTCCATCGAAAGAAACTATGGTAAGTACAAGCATTTACCCCTCGCTGTATCATCTCTCTGGCGAGTCTGTGAGTCGGTGTTAGCACAATCATGGTTGACCGACGAAATAATTCAATTGCACGAGTTGTCTTTCCTGACCCACCACAACCGTTTAAATAAACTGTTTTATATCTACAGATTGGATCAGATACCGGTGGTGCATTAGAAAATTCTGATTGAAATTCAATACGGTTACAACAAAGATATTTATCATCCATGGCAACGTCTGCGGATTCACAATACTCATGTAGCATCTCCTTTTTAAATCGCCAACACCCCCAATTTTCTTCGGGATCTGTGAATTTAGCTACAGCTGATTTGTATTTATTGTGTATATACATCGAATCAGTGGCCACTCTAACCGCGGTATTAGGAAATCTATTTATCATCGAAAATAGATTAATAGAAGCATAGGCTAGCATTGAACTTCTCAAATGTGTGTACTGGGAATTATATCCATCACAGTAGGTAACAACCGTACCCATTTTCTCACCATTGGATAGAAAAGCATCCTTACGGGATACAAGTTTTCCCTGCTTCATTAAATCCGCTACAATAAAATCGTATTCAGCGACATCTATGATCAACCGCGAAGAGTATTTTGCGTTGTCGTATCGTCCACCCTGGGTGAATTTACCGATTATTCTTCGTCCGAGATCCTTTGCTTGTTCTTTTTTAACTTCAAATAACTTCTTAGACCGATTCATGATTTGTTCTTCACTAAAATTCGAAGAATTTCCATCAGGGAATTGTTTTCGCTGTTCGCTGATTATACGATCTAGATCGGGTTGTGGTAGCCAAACTTCTTTCTGAGCTCGATAGCATATAATAGCCTCGGAAACAATCAACGATATTAGCATACCACAATCAATCATATATCTCAATAGCACTATTGGCATCCAGGCCTTTTCAGATAGGTGTCTACCGAGCCAAACATAACTACACGGATGTAACCCTGTAGCTAATTCAAATGATATCACACGAGCGAATCCGGTTAAATCAAAATCAGGCAATGGTCCATTAATCGCAACACGAGTCATTTCATGTGTTGGGTGTCCAAATCGTTTGAAGTACTCAGCGCATTCCCCATATCCGAGAAAACTTCCGGGATAACACGCGGCTATATCAATTGAAATCATACCATCACGTGAGTATTTCGTATTCCACAGTCCTCCATGGGAATATTCGACGCAACTCAATTTAACATCTTCGAGAAAATCACTTCGTGTTGGACGCCATGAGTTTTTTTCTCTTGCGAAGTGAGCTACCACTGATGGAATAGTAAAACTATCCGTGAGTAGTTTTTCATGGAAACTCTCCGGTGAAAAATCACTAGCGATTTTTCTCATTCTGTTATCTAATTCTTCAACGCGATATAATTCACCATTTGGTTTTACAAATTGATCGAATCCTATTTCGGGATCTTCATCACTTCTAAGTAACCACACTGACACAGGATCATCCTTACACAACGCATTAATAGCATCAAATAATCTCTCTTCATAGAAAACATCCCCGACGAATTTCCCGGAAAATTCCGGGGGGATATATTTCACGGTTCGTTCTCGTGGAAATACTGTTACTGCAGGTGTCCACGCGTGTTTGTTATGATCAATAATCTGTATTGGTGCTCCATTTTTGTTATATTTCGGTTCGTATAAAACCTCTCCGGTTATCGTCATAACTGTTATTGGAAATCTTAATGATGTTTCTAACTTAGCTATATCAGAAATCTTTGCACCATGCTGTTTCACTGTCAGTTCCCATTCGGTTATTTTCCTACGTCGCAGATCAGTTAGTTTATTTCCTCGGGATGCATTTGTGAAGTGCTCCATTACCCGTGTTGCTACACAATTAAGCCCTGACGAATATTTCATAGGAGCTAGTTTTGCGATATCGGGTTTATCATTTAACGGATATATCCCATAAACCATTGCTGTTACGGGATAAGATCTTTCGTAGTATGGTTTGTCAATGCCGGTTAGAATTCCTGGTTTGGAATCTCTACTCACAATGACAGCTTTTTTATTCTTGAGGATTGGTTCAAATTTATCCCTAATAATCCATTTGCCATCGACTTCAATAATGAATTTGATTCGGAAAAAATGCCGTTTTTCCCCAACACGTGAAATTATCACTGCTGCTTTTTCATCATTCATGGTAGCGTCAACAACACCATCAATTCGAAATGTTGACCAACAATAGGATGCTCCATCACGTTTGAATTCATTAAAACAGTCTCTGATTTTACTAATCATGGCTTTATCAAGAATTGTATTCTTTGGTGTATTAGAAACTATATCGAGATTGAATTGAGCATCTTTCCAGGATAATTTCTTGGACGTTTTTTTTGGTTTATCGAGATTAAATCTAGGATTGATTTTGTTACGTTTTTTGGGTCTATCGAGATTAAATCTAGGACTGATTTTCAATAATCTCTTAAACTCTTTCATGTTTCCGTCTCTTGGACGTTTGTTACGTTTTTTGGGTCTATCGAGATTAAATCTAGGACTGATTTTCAATAATCTCTTAAACTCTTTCATGTTTCCGTCTCTTGGACGTTTTTTGGGTCTATCGAGATTAAATCTAGGACTGATTTTCAATAATCTCTTAAACTCTTTCATGTTTCCGTCTCTTGGACGTTTTTTGGGTCTATCGAGATTAAATCTAGGATTGATTTTCAATAATCTCTTAAACTCTCTATCAGCATTAAATTTAGCATTTCTCGAAGTCAATCTCTTGAACTCCATCATGCTATAATTAAAACAAGCATTTAAATGAAAGATTTTTATATAATGAATCACTGCAAGTGGCTTATGATTGGATCAGTAACCCCGTGTAACAAATCATGCAGAAATGAGTTTTGTGGGTATCATATGCAAAGCTTTCGACGTGGAAGCCTTGGTCCGTTACCCTGTATTCTATGTGGGGTTGGGGTTAGGGGGAAATCACGGTTGTGTTTGAATTGCGGTGGTAAGCGATACAGGGAGTTGAAGCGTTATTATGATAAAAGAATAAAAAATGGACAATCAATCAGAAATTATGACCCTGACGCTGACAAAGTCAGTATTCTTGACGCTGACAAAGTCAGTATTCTTGACGCTGACAAAGTCAGTATCAAGGATAAAATCATAAGAACTCCTCAAGACTACATCGAAAGATTTATCATTAAACCAAACAATGAATTAGACAAACAATAGTATTATGTATACGAATGAACCAAGAATTCAGACAGCACCCTGTGATCACAAATTATGAAGCATCCAGTGATGGTGTTGTAAGAAACCGCAAACTGAAGAAACCAGTTGGTTCTGTGAATAATCAAGGGTACTTGATGTTTACTGTTAGGGAGGGAAAAGAAACGAAAACTTATCTCAATCATCGTTTCGCATTTGAGTGTTTTTATGGATTGATCGAGGATGATTTTGTTATTGATCATATCGATTCTAATCCAAAGAACAATTCTTTATCAAATCTGCAGGCTATCACACAAAGTGAGAATACCAAACGAGGAAAGACTGGCACTTGTTCAAAAAAAGCGAGATCTGTGAAATCTTTGAATACGATAACTAACGAAGAAAAAGTATTTCAATCAATGAATGAAGCCAGTAGACACTTCGATATTTGTAGAGCCTCAATACGAAAAGTTGCAGAGGGGATTTATCGATCTGCGATTTCAAAAGGGACGGGACAAAAAATTCGATTTAGTTATGTCTAATACGTCATATTTTTCATTTAGAAATATATCATTATTATAGAATAATGAATTCTGAAAACATGAATAGCATCATATCCGAGATTTCAAAATTGAAAGGTTGGGATATTGAACTATCAGATGGGTTAAATCCTGATCAAATCATGTCTGATTTTCAGGATATAGAATACGGAGTTAACAACAATAAATATATGCTACCAAAGAAGTATGCGCTCATCAAAAGAATTCAGAATTCTATTAAGGACACTCTCGCATTTTCCAGTGACGTAAGTGTGTTCGCTCCGTTGTATACCATCGTAGAACGAATACGAAAAGAATTGGGGTACGAATACGAATTGAAAAAAGAAGTCAACTCTAAAGTTAGAAACCTACGAGCGTTAATTCAAGAAAATGAACAATTTTGATTGCCCGACCATTTATCATTATTTGATTGTGACTGACCCTCAAAGAGAGATTTCATTTTTTTTTTTAGCATTTTTTGATTAAAAATGTCAAAATCAGTGATGGGCCGTTAATGGATGATCAAAATAGAATGAGGGAACTATCAATATTATTTATTTTTATAGCAATTATGATACTTCCCTCATCACTGATAACGCCCTTAACACTTTCATGATGCCGTTAGGTCGGGATTGAAAAATTGTTTTGCAATTGAAACATTGTTTCTGATTTCAAATAATGGTCAATGAAGCATTAACAACCCGATTAGCTCGTGAACGATTAGATGCAATTAAGAGATTTGTACCAATTCGTGACTCTGTACGGAATAAACTGCAACAACGACAGAGTCTTCAGACTGATTTTGCTGCGGGATCTGAAGAATTGTTTAAACCGGTAACCACAGCAACGAAAGGGGTACAGCGCGCTATACTGGGAGATGATCCCGAGACGAAGAAATCTGTTATCGGTGAACTCGAAAAAATAGCAGCGAAAACTGAACAAACAGAACAGGCTGTACAAAAAATGGAATCAAAAAGAACAGTAGATGATTTACGCGTGAGATTTAACGAGGAAGGGTTAGCAGCAATTGATAAGACTGATCCAAAAGAAATTCCTGCGCTTGTTGTTTCGACTTATGAAAACAGGAAAAATATGTTGAAACCAGAACATCATAAGTTTGTTAGAAGTATAACTCACTGGGCTGATATATTCTATAAGATCAAAACTGAAAAAAGTCAAATTAAGACAGGTAGTGCATCATACATCGAATATATCAATGCGGTGGGTATAGTGTATAAACAATTTGAAGAACTAAAACAACAACAAAAACCGCCAAAATTACAAAGGCGGCGACAGCAACCTGCAAAGAAAATATCTTTTTCACCTAAAAAACAACAACTACCACGTGATGATGATGATGATAGTTATTTACAAGAAACGGATTTAGAAAAACAGGATGAAGCAATTGGTTATAGCGGAAGTGGATTAAGAGATTCCAGTGAGAATCCAAGGATTTCATGTCCTGGTAGTGTTCTCAGTGATATATCACGATTAGAGGTTCTCATCGGAGGAAAACGAGCTGGAAATAACTCTCCAGAAATAATTAATGAAGCAGCCGATATCTGTAGACGATTATTTCAGGGTGGTATCATGGATATCAGCACATATCGAGATTTCATTGGCGAGTTAGTGGAAAGTGGGTATCACAGTGATTAATCACCGAGACTGAATTGAAAAGTCAATTGAAAAATTGTTTCTGATTTCAAATAATGATCATACACTACAATCATGATAAACCAACCCCCGTCTACGTAGTTAATTCACGGTTTCCGGTTTATAGAGCATACTACGGAGATGGTTTAGGTAATACCATTTTAGGGTTATTTGCGAGAATGGCTCCAAAAGTGATGCCGTTGGCTAAACAATTAGGAATGAAAGCAATTGATGTTATTCGTGATAAGGGTATTGGTGCTGTTGGAGATCTTGCTGGAAAAGCGTTTTCAACTGCGAAGAATAAATTAACATCATTAGTGAAATCACGGATGAAATCCAAAGGATTTTCAAAACCGTTACCGTCTACAGCGGAAATGCCTGCAAGTGTTAGTAGAATTATAAATAACGCAGTAGATGAAAAATTAGCGTCGATGGTTTTAACCCCCGACCAAAGCAATATTGCAAACATGATAGCAGGAAGTGGCTTTAAAAAACTACGACGATGAAATGGGAAATCGCGATTTAGACTCTGATAAATAGAATAAAATGTTCAAACAGTCACGTGATCCAGCATTTGATATAGACGCCCCAGTTGGCAAGGATGATTCTGTACGCGATTATCAATATTACGCCTATCATGCCATAGACTCAAATAGTCGAGCAAGAATTGATCTTCAAGTCCATGATACCAGTAAATACTTTCTACCCGCTGAAGCGTTTATTGAAGTAGAAGGAGAAATTGTAACAGCTGCTGATACTCCTGCTGTACCAGCACCGTATCCAGCTGGTACTCAAGTCGGTTTTGTCAATAATGGTATCATGGCGCTATTTGAGAGTGCTAGATATCTCATTGATGGAAAAGAAATCGAGTCGATAGATCGCGATGTTGATGTGGCTACAACAATAATCGGGTTAGCGAGATATTCTGATGATTATACAAGATCAGCAGGACCCTCTATGATGTTTGCAAAAGATGGTAAGAATACCGCTGGAGGAAATCCATTTGTTGTAAGACGACCAAAGAATAATGCTGGCACCGCTAATATTGATGCCGAGGATATGATTATAAACAACGATGCTAATTTCAATCTAGGAGCTGCAACACGAAACTCAATGTTGGGAGTAGGGCGTAAATCATTTTCATGCGCGATTCCACTGCATCATATATTTGGATTCTGTAGAAACGTCAGAAAAGTTATCTATGGAGCGAAGCATACAGTATCGCTTGTACGAAAGAGTGATGATAGTGACGCAATCTGGAGGATTCCAGCAGACAATGCAAATCCAAATGCTGATGCCGGTAAAGTCAATTTAACAAAAATATCATTGTGGATGCCAGTGTTGACTCCAGCAATCACCGCAGAAGAACGATTACTATCATTTATGGACCAAGGAGGAAAATCATTACTAAGTTGGCTAACCGTGAGTACAGATGTTAAACAATCAAATATCAACGGGTTATTCACTTGGAACCTAGCATCAAAACAAGGTGTTGCTGCGCCACGTCATATATTTATTGCGTTACAAGATAACGCACGAGTTGGCGATCAACGTTTCAGTCATATGATATTTGATCAATTAGGTGTGAAAGACGTCTCACTGAGAATAAACGGCCAACAGGAACCATCCGAGGATATACAACTTAATTACACAGAAAATCATATTGCACGAGTTTATCATAGATTGTTATCATTTATGGCACGTGATCAAAATGTCGATACCGGTCTACAAATATCACAATATGATTTTAAAAATCTGTATCCGATCTATTACTTCTCACTGGAATATCTCGATTTGATGAGACAATCTGTTGTTGATATACATTTTAGAGCTAATGTGACTCGTGGTACTATTGCTAATTATAGAGCAGTTGCTGTCATTCTCAGTGATAAATCAATGCTACTTGAAGGTGTTGGTGGAAGAATGAGAGTGGTAGTTGCCCCAGTAGAAAATCTTTGATTTTCAAAAACATGTAATTGAAATCGTAAACGATTTTCTCGATTTAGAATCAATCTATTATGTATAATGTCATATAGTGTTATTAGTGTTGCGTTAACTCCCGGTCAATTAAAAAAATTGCAATCGGAATCAGCTAAAAAATGTGGAACCACAATCACGTTGAAACCCAACCAAATGACTGGTGGTGCAAATAAACTATCGCTGACAACTCGTCAGGTGAAACATTTCAATGATGCACTTGCAGCCAAAAAAGGTGTTCAGATTACTCTTTCTGCGGCTGCTATCAAAAATATGATTAAAACAGGCGGTATATTTCCGTTGTTAGCTGCGATTCCAGCATTGATTGCAGCAGCAGCCCCAGCGGTGGCTAAAGCAGCGGCGTTAGGAGCCGTTGGTACTGCAGCAGGAATGGCACTAAAGAAGGCAACTGGGAAAGGATATAAAAAAAAGGGACGATCCGTTCACGGATTGGGTCTAAGACTACCAGGAACCCCGTATTCGTGGTACAGCGGAAAGGGTCTAAGACTACCAGGAACGATTTATTAATTGAGGAACCTATGGTTCCAATGTCCAATTTTGATTTAATGGATGCTGCTAAAAAACTAGCGATTAAAAATTTTAGAGGTGTCTTTATGAAAGATCAATTACCACATCAACCAAACAGCGTTGAATCCGGAATCATTAATTTAGATAACAGCACCGGACCCGGAACTCACTGGGTTACATACGCTATTGATCCACGTGGGATTGTCTATTTTGATTCATATGGATTAGCCCCACCAAAAGAGTTTTGCGTTATATAAAAACCCTTCCAATGAAGACTTGGTATTCTACGCTACCAACACAAACAATGATTGACCCACCGATATGTGGCAGCGAAGTATTAAATGTCCTTAACGCTATTTCTAACTCCTTGAGTAACCCAAGCGGAAAACCACCACATGTTGTCGTGAATGAATACACTAGTAATCGCTGGAGAAAATCGAAGATTTTTCAACGAAGTCGTCAAAAACGATTTTAGAGAGAGAGAAAGAGTTTTACAATAACATGATTGATATTTGGGGGAGATCATTGAAACCCAAACCCGATGGCACTGCACCCCCTGATTCTCTCAAGGATATAAAAAAAACAATCAAAGATGAAATCGCTGAGACGTTGAACTTAACAAGTGTTGACCCGAACGAAATAGTTGTATTTCAGGACAAACAGGGTAAATTGAAATCCAGTGATGTGTCGTTGGATGATATTTTAGTTAAACAACGAAACGCAATCGAAAATACTATCGCGCTTTTTTCCGATCAGGGTAAACTCAAACCGGGTGTAATCGTTTCGACGATTACAGATCGATTAAAAACTCTCAACGATGAGTTAAACAATTCTCTGTTTGTACTAACAACACTTGAATCTAAAATTGAAGAAAACGGAAAACAGTTTACATCATTTCGTAGAAATATCATTGATAAATTTATTGGAACCCCGTTAGATAAAATAGAAATAAAACTCCCTGATATTAAAAAATCCATCGATGAGACAAAAAACTTCATCGAAGCCGTCAAAGGTGATTTTTCGAGGATGATAACAATCATTGAAAAAACAAAAATTCCTCATGAGAAAACCAACAACGTAGTATATACAATCCAACACGGATCATTTGCGTGGACACCTACAAACAACAAATTAGATATCACTGCAACCGTTAAAGGTATTTATCGATTAACACTAGTAACACCATTGACTCAATTTAATATATCATCGTCGAGTTCATCCGGGGTCAACAATACGATTTCAACGATCATCGACAAGGATACAACTGAAAAGTTCACTATAACAGCTACTGATAAAAATTTGATTAGGGTTTCAGCAACCTGGTATGTGGAATTCGTAGCGGATTTAAGTAAATAACTAAATTGAAAGGATTTCACAATTGAAAACGCTAGTGTTTTTAAAATAAAAATGATTTCATCAACGCAATGTCGCTATGATCAGGTCAGAGAATTTCAGAATAGACTCAAAACCCTCGCCGAGGAGTATCAAATAAAAATAAAAAAATACCGACGAAAAATCACTGCAATTGATGTTATTATATACTCGGTGTCAAGCGTTCTCACTGGCGCCGGAATAATACTTGCATCGGTTACAATGATTGCCCCGGTCGTAGTTCCAATTTGCATTTCTGCGGTGGCTACAATCGGGGGTATATCAACCGGGATAGCAAAAAAGATATCATCATGCAGCCAGAGTAAACTGCAGAATTACTTACTTCAATTTCATATTGCATCAACCGCATATTCGCAGTTATCCCTGATGATATCGTCGTCACTCGATAATACAATTATATCAGATAGTGAATTCTCAGAGATGGTCAGTATTTTTGATTCCGCGATATCGAAATTAGAGCGACAACATGAGTATAATAACAATGACAACACCGATGGAATCAGAAAACACGAACCCAAAAAACAAAATGATCTCAATAATATCAACCATACCAGATTGTGAGTTCTCAGTGATGGTCAGTATTTATGATTCCTCGATACCAAAATTAGAAATAAATCATGAGTATAATAACAATGACAACACCGCAGGAATTACTTCAACGAATAGTGGAGAACACGAACCCAGTACAAACAAGCATGATATCAATAACATCAACGAATCCAGAATTCAGTGTGAATTTCCCCTCTCCGGTCCCAGTGAAGGAGATAGCGCTAGCAAAATTACGAGTATACCACAGTTGGCCTAATATCAGATCAAAATCATTTGGTGGTCAACAACCGAATAATTCACTGGTATTTGCAAATAAGAATAAACCCGACGGAACCCCAGACTGGAACGTCGTTTCGATACCAACAGGGTCATACCAAATCGAACAAATCAATAATGAATTAGCGCGTAGAATAAAATCGATTACTGGAACAGAATCGAAAATCGCTATAACAGTTCATGAGCCGACGCTATCATCCGCAATTGAGATAAACTCAGAAGGATACGTCGTAGATATCTATCAGAGTTCTATTAGAACCGTATTAGGATGGCCTGAATTACCACCAGGGGAAAAAACCGTTGATTTACCAGAACCACAAAAAACTGATTATATCACCGACAGAATAAAACCTGATAATCCAATAAGGAGTTATAAAGAATACAGGATACCTACAGATTTTTTTGGTCTCGGATACAAACCAACTGGAAACGAGAAGCCAGGGGGGGGGGAATAGAGATAGGGGGATATTATTTTGTTGACGAACCTGAAATCATTAAAAATTTCAAAGCGATGAATAATGATATTTCACTGTTGTTAATATCTCTAAAATCCGGCTATCTCACCCGAGATGAATTTATCAGCGTTGTAGAAATATGTAACAAAATCATCAATGACATGGAAACATTTCATTTGCAAATTATTCGAGTTATATTAGATAACGATAATCCCCTATCGAGAACAGAATTTGCAAAACAATATAAAATCCCCGTGAATGATATTCATGCGTTCAAACTACCAGGGTATAATATCTTAGAACTACAAAAATCTCTCAGTGATGCCATCGATGTTGGTTTTAAAATAATTCATGATGCATGGAAAAAAAACAACATCACCGGAAATAAAAATCCTCAAACACAATAATGACCCAGACGGTGGCGGTAGGCATATCGCTCCGTTCAACGTGAATATTTCATCGGTGATTGCGCTCAATTTAGTATGTGATGTTATCGAAGGAAGCTATCAAATTAATCTCGAACGATCAAATCAAGCTCAGCAAGGATATATTCTTTATTCGTTTGCACCAACAGCTCCTCCAGGATACCTAATTATTGAAAACCCAATTAATCCTGTCTACATGCGATGCCATAATAATTCGTTAACCAGAATTAATTTCAAACTCACAGATCAGTCCAATAATCTAATTTATCTACAAGAGGAGGTGTTAGTGATTAGTTTGTTTGTGAAATCCTAAATTGCAAAGCAATTTCAAAGGATTTTCGTCCTAAGGACTTTCATCATAAAGACTGGATCAAATCATTTATTATTTTTTGTTAACCCATAGCAGCAGAGAGGGTGGATGACAACAAGTTGCGACCAAAATTAATTAAAAAATCGTAAAAATCTTCGTTTTTATTTTTTTTAGTTAAAATGAGATTTCGTAGGGAAGGCTCGTTAAGATTTCAATCGAATTTTGTTTCAAAACGTTGTAGGGTTCGCCCTTTTTTTTGGTTAAAATGAGATTATAGGACGGATCGTTTTAGGATTTCAATCAAATTTTGTCTAAAAACGTTGTAGGATTCACCCTCTCTGCTGCTCGTTTTTGTTATTTTGGCGGGGAATTGATTTTAATGCTCGTGAAGCACGAATATCATGCACCGCGATCGACACATGTGGCACCGGTGGGTTTTGAATGAACCTCACAGACTGGCAGTCGGGGCCACCATCTAATATGGTCGTGCTTTGAACTGACCATTCGGCAGATAACTCTGGGGGACCGAACTGAGTACTCTCATGGGTGACGTGAGAGGGAGCAGAAACATGACTCGTGGGTTCACTAAATCTACTGCCATATTGCCTAGACCTACTGGTTTGAAAGTTTACTCTTTGAAGAGGCTGGCTAATATGGGTATCAATAATAGATGGTTACCTACTATCAGAGGCAGTTCGTGTTGAGTGTTCGCTGAATTTAACACTATCTTTCCTGTCAAAACTACAACACTAACTTAACTAATACCACATAACACGCATTACTCCACGTTCTATTTATACACAGACATATGTCATCCAGCTGTGAAGATAATTGTCTCGATTGTTCTGTAACTTCATCCTACTGTCACAAGAGTTCGGTTTTCATCTCCTAGAAAAATTGCAAACGTAGAAAATATGTACACAAGTTTACTGTTCGGGCCCAGAAAAGAACACCAAATCACTTGGAAGCGCGCGTTGGCGTCCTGTTGAATGCTGACACTTTCCAATACGGACTCCTTTTTGGAATCCTTTGGGAGTAGTCTTCGGCCTGATTTACTCGTCAAATACGATCGTTTCTTTATCCCACGTCCCCCGGCGAGCGCCATATATGAGCACTGTCTCCTGTAGGGTTGAAATGATAACACTTCTTGTCGATTGTGGGATTTTTTGTGAGACGAAATGGTACGAAATAAACCAGACTCGAAGGGTATAATTTTTCCAAATTATGTTCAATCCCTTACCTTTCACTTGCGTCAGAAACAAGTGCTCTTCATTTTCAGAACTCGTACTGTTCGAAGTATTGGCCGTCTCAAGAACTAGAGTAGGAATCACAGAAGCTTTTACTTAGTTTGGTGGGGAAGTGATTATAATACTCGTAAAGCACGGAAATCATGCACCGCGATCGCTCATTCATGGCAAACACGCATTTTGGAACAAGACACAAGTTCTCTGTCACACCCATTTGATATTATATATATATATATATATATATATATATATATATATATATATATATATAGTGTGTGTGTGTGTGTGTTGTTGAAATTGTAATCTCCGCTCTCGATCCATCCATCGATCGATCAAAAGATCAATACAAATCTGAAATACCATCTTTTAGCTCCAACGTTTAGGTTTTTGTAAATAGGCCCAGCGTTTGGTGTTCCAAAGCTAACGATTGCTATCACTACTCTTCCTAAACTGCTGAGAGAATTCCCGTCAAAATTTTCGAGATATATTTATTCCAATGTCTAGCTGGGCCTAAAAATGAAATTGATGCCATTCGGATATCCAATTTGGCCACCATGGCAACCATTTTGAAAATGTTATAATCGCTGTTTCTCCCTAAGAGATAGTATGTTGACATGGACATTTCACTAAAAGACTACTTATAATGTATCTTCAACCGTACAAAACAATATCATATAATCAGACGCATTTCTGTACATTTCACATCTACATAGTGTATACAGATATGCATAAATCCATGCGCTGATATATCCTTAAACATGATACTCCTACAACATGTTCCTACTTAATCCAATAGCGAATTACAATATTAAATCTTTACATAACATTGATCATATCTCAAACTATGCATGCATATCAAAACCTACAGATGAATCAACTACAAATAGTAATTCTACGTACTAAATAAAGTATACATACTGCAATAATTAAAGTACACTTACTTTGCAGTAATATTTTACATCAATCGAGCAACTAGCCACTGAGATGTACTGAAGCTTCTTTTTATCCCGAGAATATACAATTTTCCCGCCAATATCGAATGGTTTCGGAGTAGCTTATTTTCTTGCTCCCTCAAGATGGTTGCAGCTCTACTACTTTTAGTTCTCAAGATAATAGATTTAAACTTGCGATTCTAATGTTTGGTCACGCCTTGCTCAAATCCGAATCAATACTGGGTCATATAATTATCAGGCACGACCCCTCTCCCAATAATCTGTCAGGCTGGTTTACGACAGTCCAATGACTCTTCTTTGTTCCGAACACAAATTCCACCACTTATTTGTTAACAATGTAACGTAACTGGCTTTGGCACAAACAAAGCGCTCGTCACTAATTTCATGACTGTCAATAAACTGGCAGGACATCTTCAAACGTTTTGACGTCGCGAAATTATAGCCTCAGGGTCTAACATACATATGTTGAAATCTGGTTCAATTCTACAATGGCCCTCTCCTTCTTTTGCGTGATATTCGTCATAAATTTGTTTTGTTGTTTACCTTTGTATTTGTTATATTATTTTATTCTTTCTTCCGTCTCAATATCTCTCAAAATCTCATCAGCTTGATTTAAGGACTCTTCAAGTTGTTTCTTAACTTGTTGTTCAAGTGCTAACTTCCATGCAGGTTTGGTTAGACTTTTCCCGAATTTTGGTGGAGGGACAGGTTCACCCGGTTGTTGTTCCTTGTGTAACTTTTCTAATTGTTTTCTATTTCACTCTCAGTTTATCTCTATGCTACATTCGGATTTAGGATGCAGTGCTATCTAGCTCATAAATACCTGAAATCCTATTTCTTCTTCTTTTTGTATTTCAGTGACTGCCGACCTAGGACTTTGTTTTACCGTAGGTTGACATGGTAATTCAAGCTGTAGTTGTGGTTGAATTAGTTGCTATAGTAGTTGCACTGGATGCAATTGTAAAACTGCTTCCCATAATGCTTCAAATTCTTCAATTTTTCCTTCTGTAAATGTATCATACTCTTATTTAAAATAATTCCACTGATTATCTGAAACGTTTTATCATTCCCAAAAACTCCATGAATACTATTTCATGCCATTCAAATGTCATATATATATATATATATATATATATATATATATATATATATATATATATATATATATATATATATATATATATATATATATATATATATATATATATATATATATATACATATATATACATATATTTATATATATATATATATATATATATATATATATATATATATATATATATATATATATATATATATATACATATATATATATATATATATATATATATATATATATATATATATATATATATATATATATATATATATATATATAATGAAGGCATTTGTATCATTTTTTTCCAGACTGGAGGTCTTCTAACAGCAACACACATAGAATTTTAGAAACATAACAGACAGCAACGTTAAATGCAGATTTTGCACGTGCAGTACATATGAGTGCTTATGAAGATTTTATACCAGTTTGGTGAATTCAGTGTAATTTTCTACGGTCTCATTAACGATCTCTCACTGATATAGAGAGTCAACAACGTACCGGGCACATCTAGGGCCAACGGATAAGCTTTTTTTTCCTCATATTAATGCTCAAGATATTCCAGATCATCCTACATGAAATATCCATAAAAACCATGGTAGTTATGATCATGTACATCTTTCGGTAGATTAATGTGCGCAGGATTGATCACTCCAAATCCACCTACTAAAAGTGGTTGCATCATGGCTTAATCGTAAACAAATTATTGGAATCAAGATACATGTTGCAACGGTTGGGGTAAGGTGTATCATGTCCGCCCACGTTGGGGTTGTTGTCACGCGCATATATGTGACCTGACATGGATATTCGACCACGAAGTGATCGCTCGATAGACGGATCCTTTTCAATGTCAGTGAGCAATTGCAGCTCAATTTTAATATTGGACATCAATGCAGTCCAACCCATACCCGCTGAGGTAAAGTAATTGGCTAGACCAAGCTTAAACAAGAGTATGGCAGTATCACAAGTCTTCTCAACAGCGAGCAACTACATATCAGTGCACAGATGCAAATCGTGATGGTTTAGTACTGAAATGTTGTCCAAGCTGACTTTGCAAATTTGTACTTTTCTTCACTTGAAAACGATGGATAAAATGCTTCGATCGGTGACATCTGAGTTTTAGCGATTTTGTCGCATTCGTTTATGTACTGGTGGGAGATACACCTTTTTCTCGTCGCCAAGTGCGTATTAGTTTCACAGAATCATTGAGAGATCCGGGACAATGAGATATGAAGAAGCGTGTAACGTTCAATTAAATTAGTACATTTATTATTCACAATTAGTTTCGGATTGATTTTATAGTTTAATATTTTACAACTAAATACCGTATGGTACATATCATAGAATAACTATGTCATACATATACATTATGCCTAGGTAGTCATATCAACCGACAACGACTTGCAATCACTTCAAAATAGCTTAATTTTGTCACTGATTTGATATGTCACTCATCATCTTATCTGCTTCTTCCTTATTTTAATTTAGTCAAATTCAGTATCAAACTTATAAAATATTATCATTTGGTTTGTGTTTAGGCTTTTATAAACGGTATCAATGAAAAAGTGAAAACAATAAGCTTTGTAAAATTTAACAAATAATTTATATCTCTGGAAAAACAATTTAAAAATAGAAAGAAAGAATTGCCGGTTTTAAGATTAAAATCCACAAATAATCAAAAAATAATCTACGAATTAAATTTTAAAAGTCCTTGTAAGGAAAAGTTCTAATAAATTCAAATTTAAGTCACGATGAAAACTCCAAGATAGAAAACTATGACGTATGATCTAGTCTTTGTAGTGCTGGTGTCTACAGTTCCTTGTAGAAACTCAAGCAATAATACTCCGGTGTTGGAAATCAGAATACAATTTTGATGAACTGTCTTTGTCCAAGAATTCTGTATAAGCACTTAAATATTTTGAGCAAAAGGAATTACTTTTAAAATCCAAATAATCTAAAGAATAATTGACATATAACTGGATAACTGGCTATAGCGGAAAAAAGACGACTCGATATCAAGTGTGTTTAAGCCCGAACGAAGATTATTTCTCTAAGACAATAGTTTTACAGTATACAAAAACCAATCGTTTTACTCTAAGAATTAAAAATACAAGTTGTTTACTTTACCAAAGCTATTCACAAGTCTGGGGCCACGTATCAAATACAGGCTCGATCTTATTATTCTCACAATAAAATTTAAATAAAAGAACTTGCATACGTGGCTGTTACACATTTTAAACTAAGGGCAGGATCTAGGTCAGCATTCCATGAGACGAGTCGTTTTCACAAAAGTAATGTCATATCCGCAGATTTATCTCATATAGATACTTTAGTTATTCCTGCCAAAAAGGCATAATAAATATTTGCAAGCACATTTACAAACTTCAAATATTCATCGAAGTTAAACGGTAATTGTTGTTGTTGTTGTTTTGAGGCTAAATGCCATTTATCTGCATAAGATTAGCAATATATGGCAGCCAGGATAACCAGTGGAGGAAGTACCCAAGGAAGATACATCATTAAACTTTGACACACAGAGAGCTTCTGGAAGCTTTATTTACTTATGTACTAGTCATCTAGGGCAAATAGGAAACTGGTAAGGTTAAAAGGGAATTACAAATGATAATAAAATAACACCTCATAGATATCCGTAATATTGCCCAGATTTGCCCAGCCGCAGTTAGTAAGTCGTGTATAAACTAAGGTATTATTACAATCCATGATTGATGTGTAAACATTGCTGCATCTCTTATGAAAAGGTTACTGTGACAAGAGAGAAGTTCCTGCATATTAAATCGGCATATGCGGCATAACAACCTGTCACACCACATATACCCCACGTTCAAATACTTCAATCAATCTGACCACATCATAAACAGTGTTTACTTTCAGAAGATAGAAATCGACCAGTTTGATCCCGAGCTCTCTAGTAGCAACTTTAATCGGAAAGATAGAGAACCTAATTGGATGTACCAATTACATACTATACAGCCGTTAGAGATCAACGTCAGCAGCAGGATGGGTGAACCCTACACACATATTTCTCAGACAAATCATAAAAACCAAAGATTACAATATATGAAATCATAAATATTCCCGGTTGGTATTAATCGTCGTTGTGATAAAATTGGAGTCTGAATCTTTGTCACGGCCACCCTGTTGCTATTAATTAATCAAATATTCTACCGATTCGATATCGTGTTCGAGGATCATGTATATTTATCGTTATAAATCCATGTGGGGTAGCCTGAGCAACACTAAAGAAATTTCTAAATTTATTATAATCCATATCGCCGTTGCACCAGGTCCGATGAATATTTCTTAACGTGTGAGTATCATAACATAAATCACGTCAGTGTTCTTGTGTCGTCTGCGAGAAAAACAATTAAGTTTTTTTTTCTTTCCATCATCACATCATCCTTTACTACTAAATTGTTGATGGTGTTATCAAGCTCCTCGACACTCAGTGCTTCGTCGATATCGGTGATAAATTCAACAACATCTTCATCAACATCACTGATAAATGTACACATTGTGGTATATAAAAAAATAGATTTGTCAGTATAAAAAGATAGGTGATATCGCCGCCAGGTTAACAAAACTTCCTGGAGCTCCATGGGCTAAATATCCAGGGGCAAAAACATCTTCCGGGGTATAAGTACTGCGGTCCTGGAACACGACTTAATATCCGACTTGATAATCAGGATCAACCCAAATTAGGTGAATATCCAGCAAATGATATCGATAAAGTCTTCACGCGCATGATGTCGCGTATCTAAGTAAGGATCTTCAGCAACGACACATCGCTGATCTGAAATTAATTTACGGGTTAAATTTTATCCCTGATTAAACGTTCAAGGCAAAATTAGCTTCCTGGTTCATAAAAACTGCATGAAAAGTAAGCTCATATTAGGTGCTGGTAATTAATATTAATATGGATTCGATTTATTATTCCCCGAGCCGATACTGGAAAGGTAACGACGCGATCAGTAAACTCGCCAGCGCTGCAAAAGTAAAAAATACTACCACGGCAGATTTGTTATCGCAACAAGCGATATGGCAGATTTATTCTCCACCTCCAAGGAAGATACAGTTCGCATCTTTTGATGTTAGCGTCCCTAATAAAGTTCATCAAGCAAATATCTTATTTCTTCCGCATGATACTGTCAAAAATATACTTACAAATACGCTTTAACCGTCGTTGATATTGCGAGTCGATATAAAGAAGCAGAACAGTTGACGATTAAGCCTTCATCTGAAGTTGCCTCTGCGTTTAAAAGAATTTATCGACCAGGACTTCTACGATCTATTGCAGGTTGATTATGGTAAAAAGTTTCAAGGTGAGGTATCATCAACGATGAAACAACATAAAACGCTATCAGACGAGGTTATACTTCAATTCATCACGATCAGGCAATCGTCGAGAGGTTTAATCGAACGCTTGAAGACTGGTTATTTTGATATCAATACTCGAGGGAATTCATCGAAGATAAGCGATCACAAGAATGGGTTGTAAGATTACCAGGTGTTACAACCGCGCTGAATAATGAAATTACTCGAATGATCAATACGAAACTTGTTATCGCGATCACAAAAAAAATATATAAATGTACCTAAGCGTATTTTTTCAGTGCAACCGATATTAGGTAACAATGTCACAGTAAGATATTTATATGAACCTGGTGAGCTTGAAGGTGGTAGGAAAGTCAACCGATCCTATATGGAGTGTAACCGCGCATAATATATCTAGCGTTGTCAAGTCTGCATGTAGACCTGCAATTTATAGATTAGATTCAACCGCTCATCAACGTGAGTTTACACGTGAACAACTACAAGTGATTCCCGATGATACTTAATTACCACCGCAAGATCCTAATTAATGTTGTGATTTCGATTACATTCAAGACAGGTTAATGTTACATTAGTTCGGGTATGACCGCGAGTATTATATTTTCTACGAACCGTAAATTGTTGTGGATCTTTACCCGACCATAACATTATACAATTACAGCTTGCGAAGTGGTTATCTTTTTGTTGTTTTTATTTTAAAATAAATTCAACGTCGCGATCAAATTTTCTATTATTTTTTTCTCAATGTATTTATACCCGGCTAGTTTATTTCTTATTTTGGTATCATTGACAACATTGACGATATTTTTGGTATTGTTGAAATCGACGAAAACTTCGGAGTTGATTTATTCTTCTTACTCGAGATACCACTAAATAAACTAAATTTGACCATTCTATGAAATCATCTATGGTCCAGACAATTATACCGCTGATAGTTAATCCTTTAAATGAATATATCATCATTACGTAACCTAACCTACATGGAGATTTTTCAGCATTTATTGCGTGTCTCTGACAGCGGTGATATTAACCAGAACAATATCATTTAACACGAGTTTTTGTTGTTCTGATGTCCCAGAAATATCAACGTTGATGTTCTGTCGTCGTGTATTAACTGGTCTATAACACAATGGAACCGGACCCTTCGGAAATTTTTCTTCATGTAAATAAAATTACTTCATCTGAAGTAGATCCCTGATTTTCTTTCTATTCGCGATAATTAAATCGGTTAGTTTCCACGTTTCCCAGAAATCCGCGTAATTGTTTTACGCGTTATTTCGCATTGAGTTTTATTCGTTTGTAATCTTATTGGCGATTTTAATGTTTTTAATGATTCATCAAGACAACGGTGATCGGTATTTATTTCTTCGTAATAATCTACAGTCTTTTTTAGCCATTCATGAGGAGATAGTCCGGTAAATGGCTGTGGTTGACCAAGATCACCACACATTATCACAGCGGTGTTTTGTGTTTGCAACTATTCCAAGAATGTTTTTAGTATGGTCAATGATACTGTACATATTTCATCCCAAATGATGATCCGATGAATATGTTTTGTTCTCATTCGATCAGGAGTCCACTAAAAGAAACTATGATACGTACAAGCGTGTCCTTCTCGGTTTGTCATCTGTCTTGCACGTCTATGCGTAGTGTTAATACTATCGTGTCAGAATTCTTTCCGAGTTGACTTACCACATCTTCCTGGTCCGTTCAAGTGGACGGTTTTATTTCTGGCTATTAGATCGTAAACGGATATCGACGATGATAATTCTGATAAGTCTCTCTGCGATAATTAACATCAGCCGATTCGCAGCATTTCTGTAATGTTTCCCGTTTTATTCTCCATGATCCCCAAGATTAAGATTGTAGCAAATGTTTCAACAATTTTCCTATGATCGACGTTGAAGTAAAAAGAGTTTGTCGCAACTCTAACAGCGATGTTAGAAAATCTTTTTATCATCGATAATAACTTTATCGAAACTTACGCAAGCATCAATGATTTTAAATGGGAGTACTGAGGTGATTCGCCTTCAAAATATTCAATGATGGTTCCTAATTTTTCCATGTTTCTTTCGCCATGTAAATATAATAGTTTTTGTTGTGTCCGCGATCAGCGTCATCTAAAATCAATAGTGTACAACGTCGTTTGTATTCGCACGCTCCACCTTGAGTAAATTTACCAAGTATTTTTCTTTTGCGAATTTTTCATCGGCGTTGTTTGTATCCCAATCTCACAACTTTTAGGTGTCGGTAACCAAACTTCTGTTTGTTTCCGATACGATATAATCGCCTCGCTGACAATCAACGATGTCAAAATACTACAATCGAGCATAAATCGTAATAATACTATCGGAGCCCATTTATTCTCCAAACAATGTCTACCGAACCAAACATAAGAGGATGGATGAAGGTTTTTCAGCGGGGTACAATGATGTCACACGAAATAATCCTGTTAGGTCAAATTCAGGTAGAGGCCCTTTTATGGCAACTCTTGTCAATTCAGGAGTAGGATGACCGAACCGCGCAAAATATTCACTACATTCACCGCGCTCAAGAAAACTTCCTGGGTAACACGCGAACATATCAACAGCAATAACATTCTTGTGATCAAATTATTATCTGCGACAGATAGAACGGTAAAACAATTACGCGTTATTTCTTCTGTATCATTCGAATATCTCATCGCGAGATTATTCATATACCTTTGGAGTCCTTCTGTTCGATATAGTTCTCCGCTAGGTCTTACAAATTGATGTATCCTTCATCCTCGACGCTTTTAACTAGCCATACCGATACTTATCTTATACTTATCTGGTAAATATAATCAAATATATCTCCGGATTAATATTTTACCACGCGATCTCGTGGAAATATTTGACAGAATTACACCACAAGTGAATTATGATCAATGATTTCAATTGGAGCTCCATTATTTTACAATTTTGTGTATATAACACTTCCCCAGTTATAGGTTTTATCTTTATTGGAAATCTTAACATTTTTTCTAATTTTGCAACATTACTTATGGACCATTTCATGGAGACTTCGGCAAACATCGTAATTTGCTCGGAATTTTAATCACGTGGCGGGTGGTCAGCTGACTACAATAGCCAATCGATAGGTGGTAGGCAAAAATGGCGGACGCTTCAGCATCAGCATCAATTTCTCAAACTAGTTCAACATCGTTTATGGAGTTGAAAAATGCATATTCAACAGCGATGCTGCCGCAGATATTGATGAAATTTAATATTGGAACAATTCTGTCTTATTTTCTGGAAACCAGGACGGATGTCAAAGCCATACGTGAGAGTAGTTTTGAGCTGTTTACATCTGCGCATGTACATGTAAGTGTGAAAACGGTGTCGAAGTAAACAAATTTAATCCTGACAATCAAAGAGCAGGATGTTCAAACTATTTTTATGTATCAAAAACGTCGCTGCAATAAGTGAATTTATCAGATTTAGTTTTTGAAATTCTGTGAATAATTTTCATGTAAATTTCAATCATTTAATTAGCTCCACTTGCTAGATTTGCGAAAAGCTGAATATCGACGTCACCGGTATTCGATCTCATTAACGTTCACGGACAAGTACAAAACTATTTCTCAAGTCGCAATACTAATGCATGTAATACATTTTATGTGCAGTACCGGGTATGTATAGTTGATTTGATTTAAATAGATTTTATATATAATTGATATGCCTAGTTAATTAGAATATAACTTAAGCTTCAGGAAATAACCTGAAATAAGACAATATTATTTTTGCCTTTCGTAATGAACATGATTGAATGTTTATTGTCAGCCAAAAAACATTTTGATGTGTGTTCTTTTGTTACAGCACATCAGTGTGAAGCAAGATGAAATAGCAAAAAAGGCCATTGTTTCTGCCCAGGTTCTAGCCCACATGAAACAGCAATTCTACAGAGTGATTCTAATGCTGAACGCTGTGGGTGACATTATACATGCTAGCTTCTCATGCCCAGCTGGGTCTAGTCCCAACTGTACCTGCAAACATGCCGCTGCACTGTGCTATGCATTGGAAGATTTTGTCAAGGTGTTTGTGCTTCCTGAAGACATTCCATCATGTACTGGTATGTATATCTTCAAGTTAAGACATAGTACTATAAATATTGGTGGTCAGATTTACAAAGATATTCAATAGCAATAACATCAATGGTAGCAGAAAACATTTCATTTTCTTTTGCCTGTTACTTAAACTTTTCCATTTCTTTTTAGATAAACTTGAGGCCTGGAATAAGCCAAGGCAAGTCAAACTTCCAGCAGTTCCAATCTATGATATAGACTTTACACGAAAACAGCATGGGAAAAAAAAGAAAACAGAATCGACAATTAAAAGGAGAACAACCGGGGGCTTATAAGCTTAATAAAGTTTGCGACACTGAGAGAGCTTTTGCAGAATCATTCCTCTGTGAATTAGAGCAATTGAGTAAGGAATCCAACCCCCGTAAACAGCTCTTAATAAATACAGTTGCAAGTCAAAATGATCCAGTTGAAACACTTGTCTTTGTAAATCCATTGTATGATTATGTTGAAAAAGTTAAAAAAAATATCACAGATGTATCTAATTCAAATAGTATTACCAAAACAACTGAGTTAAAGAATTGTTTAAAAGTCACTCAGGACGAACAACTACTTATTCAAGAAAGTACTCTTCTACAAAGCAGATTGTCTGATTGGTTTACTTTGAGACAACTGAGGATAACTGGTTCTATTGTTAGCCGTATTTGTAACTTCTTTTGTTCATGAAATCCAATTCCAACACAATAAGTAATGCAATATTAAAGTCATCTACTTTTTCCTCATCAGCATTGAAATATGGATTAGATATGGAGCCAACAGTTATCAATCGGTATGTTGCTGAGAAAGTTAAAGAGGGTTCAAATATTCCTATTAAAAAGTTAGGTTTAATTGTCGATAAGGATCTTGGGTTCCTTGCAGTATCGCCTGATGGTGGAGTTGAAGAAAATAACTCTCTTGTTGGTATTGTTGAATGCAAAGTAGCAGTAAAATGGAGCCACAAAACTGTTGTCGACAGTGCTAAAGAACCTGGGTATCCATTAAAATCAATGAACATAAACCAACATGGAACTTCAGTCCAAATTTTGGGGTTAAAACCTAATTATGCTTGGTATCATCAAATTCAGTTGCAACTCTATGTATGTAGGTCATTTGCAAAGTATTGTGATTTGGCTTTGCTTCATCCAGACTCCGGAAGTTTTCATTGTCAGAGATTCGAATTGAATCAAGAATGGGGAATGGGTAGACAAATTCTTGCCGAAACTTGAGACCTTTTTTGATGATTATATGGCTGACAAAATTTTCCAAAAGTACAAATTGCTATAAATCTGCAGCTATTATGAAAATTCTCTGTAGTGGTGTGTTATGAATCATTTTTGAAACAAATTTATTATCTGCATATAAATATAAATTAACCGGTACTTGCACTATTAAACTTCCAGGAGATACTTCTGGGAAAAAGTATATAAAACACATCCCCGCTGTGTTTGATTCGATAATTCAGTGATCGCGATTTAACTTCCGTCGATGATATCACATGAAAGATTTACCGCGATCACCGAGGTTATATCAACGTTACCCGGTGATATATTCCTACTGGTTCCGTCTGGATTGTTGTTGTATCTGAGAATATTTGGTGTTGATAATGATATCTTTCTACACGCGTTGAGTATTGAAGGAAACAATTCATCGATGACATTGTTAACAGATTTCTCTTAATAACTTTTAATCTATATATCCAGGAAATTTAAATTTAAGTAAATCAGCTTCTGTTAACGAGTATATCTTTAAAACATTTTGTCTTAAAACTCCTTCAGTATTAATTACTGCTTGTAATATTCGATGATGAAAATATCCTGTATCGAATGCAAGATTATTTAATATCTCAACGCGCTTGATGATTTCATCACGTGAATTTGTTATATTAGAAAGATATATTTGAAAACTTTGTTGCAATTGTTGTAGTTGTTTTTTATGTTCTAGATCAATTTCTTCAAAAGTTAACTTAATATTATTAGGAGAGAGTTTCTAAAAACACTTCATTCTCCTCCTTCTGTGCTAAAAGTCCATAGGTGGATATCTTTTTCTTCTTTGAGACATTTAATTTCTTCTCGAAAAAGATTTCTTCTATGATCTATATTTTTCTTATAAACCCGTGGTATGATTGATTATCGGTGGTATAATCAGATTTGTTAGGTTCAACAGGACGAGGTTTTTCAAGTAGTGGTTCTTCCACGGGTGATTTTGTTTCAGGCCAACCTAATATAGTTCTGATCGATAAGTTATATATATATATATATATATATATATATATATATATATATATATATATATATATATATATATATATATATATATATATATATCCACGGCGTACGCGGGAGAATTTATCTCAATCTCAAACGGTTATAGCGATTTTTTATTCGACTCTTGTGATAGATTTTATTTTACGCTGAATTTCATTATCGATATCTTTGATTTCATAACTTCATTGTTGAGATATATAGTCTGTAAATCGGGAGTACCATCAAGTTTATCTTTATTCTCAAACATGACTATATTACTAGGTGGCTTACCAGCAAATGATGCCGATTGGATATTTGGCCAACTGTTATACACCCGTAATTGAGCAAGCGCGATTTCCTTTACTGGAATCGGAGTTGGAAAATCTACATTAAATTCGGGACTCTTTGGTGTTACTGATATCATTGTTGTTCTCGCCGGGGTTGTATTCTGGACTATCCGCTGAAGTAATTCTTATAGCGTTGTCATCGGCGTTGCCTTTTTTATCAATATTATGTTTTTCTAATTTTGACATCACGATTTTTCTAATTTTGACGGCATCATAAATATTATCCATCGCGGAAAATTCATCATCGGATATTACCGTTTCATCAAGGCTAGACAATATCATCGCTGATATTTGCGAGTATGCGGTTGACGCCGTGTGTAATTTACCTGTATAATCAGGTAATTTACTTTGATTACACGAAGATTATTTTTTATGTTGATCCCGAGAACACCTGTGATTGTCGCCGGCGCGGAAATACAAATTGTGACAACTGCAGAGCGATCATCGTTATCGACGATAATAATATACCGGTTCCAGCGATAACACCTTAAACCGAATACATGATTATATCAATGCGGGTAATACGCCTGTGTTATTTTTTACCTTTGTTTGATATATATCAACGAGATTTTTTAATATAGTTTGTAACTCGCGTACTTGATCGTATCGATACTTTTGTGTGGTCATTATCTAAGTATACTGTTTACTTAAATCAATTACAAATTCTACGTTCTATGTGATCGACGCTCGAGTTAATTTATCATTGGTGTTAGTTATCCTGAATCGTTCGGTTGCTCCTTTATATACTTGTTGTACATATGTAATCGTTGTTCAACGTTGATAATTTATCTACCATGGTTGAGAAAAGAAAACTAGGTTTAATCCTACCTGTTGAATCAAACAACGCGATAACAATTTCTGTTACCCCGTTGATTTTAACTAAAATATCCTTCAAGGAAAAATTACTCGTGTTTAATTTACCCTGTCGATCTTGAAATACAACGATTTTATCCGGCGATTAATCAACCAGGTTTAATGTTTCAGATAATGCGTCGTTGATAAGTTTCTTCACAACCTCGATTGAAGCACCTTCAGTTTTTGTTTCCTCGTAAGAGATCTTCCCCAAATATCTACCATTATACATTAAAGATCTCTTTAAAAAGTTATCACGGGTGTATTTGTGTACGGCAGGGGTGTGCAACATTTTTCGTCATTGGGCCGTATAAGAAATTTGATACAACAAGATGGGCCACACATTCTGAAAATATATTAAATCAATGATTTATTTTAATACAATGAATTAAAAAAACTACACATTACAGTAACTGCTATCCACAACTTACTGAGTAAATTATTTCTCAGTATATGTTGTTCAAAAGATACCAACAATGCAGCTATAAGCAAATATTAGTAATCATACTTTAAGTTTACATTGTTCCATCATGTCAGACAATTGTATTTAATGTGACACTTGAAATTTGCTGTCCTTGTATAGCTTGTCAATATCAATTTTGACACATGTGGTAGCCACCCTTAACTGACTCACCAGATGTTCATTAGTCAGCTGGCTTCGACATCTGGTTTTGGTTAGTTTCATTTTGGAGAAGAATTGCTCACACCAGTAGGTGCTACCAAAGAGGGATATCATTTTTCTTGCATGATGTGACAAATTTGGATACTTCTGACACACATACTTTTGTAAAAATCTACCAAATTGTTTTCAGAATAGCCCTTCGTAATGTCCATATCAGCTTGCAACTCAATGAGTTACATTTGGCAACAGTCGGGACTGTCTTCCACTGCAAAGTCAAAGGGTTGGGCAAACAATTTCAGTTTCATCTCATCCCTTCGGAATTCTGCAAACTGGTTTGCAAACTCATTACGCAGCTTTTCAACGCTTGCTGAATATTTCTCACATTCAAGATCAGGAAATTCAGTCTTCCTGGTTGTAAGACAGGTGAAATGGGTAAGGGTGGTTTTACTCAAATGAGCCTGGAAATGATGCAACTTTTTCTCAAATGCACATATGTGCTCAAAGAGCTTGTTCACTAGCTGACTTTTTCCTTGCAGTTTCAGATTCAATTCTGATAGGTGTTGTGTAATGTCTTTGAGGAAAGCCAAGTCATTCAACCAGTCATCATCCTTTAAATATGACACATACTGATGTTTGCTCTCCATGAATGACTTAATCTTCTGTCGCAGATTCCAGAACCTTTTCAAAGTAGCAGCTCTACTGAGTACACAACATCAGGGTAATCAGAATCCAATTCTTCCAAAAAAGCCTTAAATTGCCGATGATTTAATCCTTGTGCTCTGATGGAATTTACACACTGAACAACATCTTTCATCACTTCTGCAAAATCCAAAACTTTTGTGCCCAAGTTCTCTTGGTGAATAATGCAGTGACTAACCACCACATATTGTGCTCCAAATACATCCAGAATGTTTTTGGTGAATCCATTGTTCCTCCCTGTCATGCAGGGAGCTCCATCTGTCGCCAGACCACATAAGTTGGCAGGTTGCAGTTCAAATTTTTCAATTACCTTAATCACCTGTTCATTAATGTCCTGCCCTGTAGTTGTGGAGGTCATGCTTGCCATATCTAAAACTTCTTCAACAATATCAAAACTTGCAGTAGTTGCTCGGATGAATATGACCAGTTGAGCTGTGTCACTTATGTCTGTGCTTTCGTCCAAAACCAGACTGAAGGCTGCACATGATTTTAATCTCTCTTTTAAAGTTTTTTGAATATTTTCTGAAAGATCATCTATTCTCCGTGACACAGTAAAGCGGTAAAGACTTGTTTGCTCCACCAAATATTTCTTAACTGGGCATGCATACTCTTTGAATATCGTCAAACAACTTTAGATGAATTCTCCATCACTGAATGGTTTCCCTTTTTCCGCCATAGATTTACACAGCTTAAAGTTCAGCTTAGTAACTAGTTCAGAATCTTTCTTGTAACTAGTAAACACAATTTGTTGCTTTTTAATAGATTTTTTCAAGTGATCAATTTTGTCAGTTCGTGCCTGACCAACAACTGCATCAAACTGGGAAGAGTGTTTTGTGATGCAGTGACGTTTAATGCTGAATTCTTACATGACCGAAATTGTACTTTGACACACAAGGAAGGCAACACCTTGGTTATGTTGGATGACAAGATATTTTGTGCACCATTCATTATTGAAGACTCTTCCTTCATCATCAATTTTTAATTTCTTAGCTGCTGACATTTTACTTTTCAGAACATGCTCTGTAGAATTTTTAAATGTTGCTTAAAATAGCGCAATTGTAAACAAGAAGTGTGGTTGTTTGGCTGGCTGCTTTACTTTTTATTTCATATATGATTTACATTTCAGATGGGAATATCAAAAGCGGAAGTAACTTGCGTCATTTCGAATTATTACAGTTCGCCTACAAGCGGTTTGATTTTTAAAAAAATTATACGTTCGGTTCGAAATGCAAGTTTGTAATATAAAGTTAGAAGCTCTGTGGGGGCCACACTAAAAGGGTTGACGGGCCATGTTGAGGCTCGCGGGCCGCCTGTTGCACACCGCTGTTGTACGATTTGATGAGGTGGTTTGGTTGATTTTGATATCGCGTCGAGGGCATCAATAACCTCTCGACCACATATCGGAGGATCGGTCATTGTCTGTGTAGACAAGGTTGAGTACCAGATGGGAATATTTAATCGAGCTATATATTTTAGAAATTCTTTAGGCATTGCTAGCCCGTTGGAGTCAAAATAAATAATTACAGGTCCAGTGTTATTATCGAGATTAATAATACTTGTTTCATTATTTGATGGTTGTTGTGGTAATTGATCTCGCATAAAAAACACCTCTGAAATTCTTTATATTATATTTTTGGCAGTTTCGATAAAATCAACATTTTTCATCGGTGTTATGAATAAATATTTCCTGGGAGTCTCAATCCTGCTCCGTATCTTATGAAACGACTGCCTGGTAATCTTAGACCCTTTCCCTTTTTTGTGTCCGTTTCCAGTAGCTTTCTTTAAAGCCAGTCCAGCAGCGGATCCAACTGTTCCTAACAAGGCAGCCTTTGCAACAGCAAGGACAGCACTAGCAATCAATGCTGGTAACCCGGGTTACAAAGGATATATTCCACCTGATTAAACCATATTATTTACCACGGATGGAGCAAACTCAAATTGAACACCAGTATTTGCTTTTAACGTTTTATTGAAATGGTTAAGTTGAGTTTTAGTCAATGATAAGTTTATTTGGTCCACCATTAATAATCCGATCTCGCTTTAACGTTAATTTTTCTCGCACGTACTTGCATTTTTCGATTGCAATTTTGTTTTACCTGACCTTGAGGCAACGTGACATTAACATGATTGTATTACATTTTATTTAATACGAGATTAATCTAATTATCTACATGGTCTACATATTTTCTACTGGGGTGTCAACGACTTTCATCCTTTCAGCACCTTCAAGTAACATTGATTTATCGCTGAGAATGACAGCAACTGCTCTTTAGGAACCAAATCGGATACAAACTTTTAAAATCCGATTGCGATATCTGCAGACCAGGATTAAAATTGTGATCGCATCCCATAAACGTCCATAAACGATTATAATTGTAATCAAACAAAATATCCTCCGACGGTTCTTGTTGACCATTTATCCTCAACGATACATCATTAACTCATAGTTTGTCAAATATTATATGGCAACGTTGTTGTTTATTAACAGGATCTACTCGCGTCGTGTCCTGAAGCACAATGAATATGTCTAGGAGCGGAAATGCTCTTTGTTGATGCTATATGCCATGTAAATACACCAGGAACAGCATTCGTCGTTGTAGCCGTTGTAAGCTCCAACCATGACATCAATGATTTACCACCCGGGTCTGCGAACGATAACAACCGCTGTTCTGTGGTGAGCGATTGGGTCATTACCGGAAACCACAGTGAGAGTTTTAATATAATTACTTTACGATCGGCAACGCCATCAGCACGCCAGATTGCATCATTGTCATTACTGTCTCTCAAAAGAACTATTGTGTGTTTAGCTCTGACGATAACCTTCCTAACATTTTTACAGAATCCAAAAATATGAGATAATGGAATCGCGCAGGAAAATCTTCCATTGTCATCTAACACGTGTTAAGAATCCTAGGTTGTAATTACGATTATTACCCATAACAATATTTTCAACATCAGCGTTATCTGGGACAGCAGAAACGTTTTGGGGGATCCTTCTAAAAAATGGGTTATGATCAGCATGATTAGAAGTATCCTTAGCGAACATTATTGATTGACCAGCAGATCTTATATAATCATCGGAATATCGAGCTAAACCCACAATTGTTGTAGCGACAGTTCTACAGATTCGATTTCCCTTCCACCAATCATATATAGTGCACTACTAAACAGCGTCATAATACCATTGTTGACAAAACTAACTCGGGTATTTGCGAGATTATCATGCCGGGCATTAGCTGCAACATTTGTTATAAGTTGACCTTTTACTTTGATGAAAGCTTCGCAGGGTAAGAAATATTTGCTTGTATCCTGAACCTCAAGTTCAATTCTAGATCTGGAATCAGTTTGTATCGCAGGATAAGAATAAAATTGATAATCGCGTACGGAATCGTTTTTGAGAACAGACGCGTCTATATCAAAAGCTTCGTCGGGTGAAGATTTAAACATTTTATCATATAATTATCGATCTAAATCATGATCTCGATCGGAGTCTTAAGCCAGTACCCGCTAATAGACTCGCGGCAATATCTCTCTGTGCTACACCGTCGTGATTTATCAACGCTGCTAATTTGTGTTCTGCCGTTTGATTTATTACCCTATTGACACTCGGTGGCATAAGTTCAGTAGACAATAGTTTTACTGGCGCTGGTTTGAATCAGCGATACTAATTTTTCCTCCTTAGCTGCATTAAACGCTTTATGGGCAATATCACCAATAGTGTTTATACCTTTATCACGAATAACACCGATTGCTTTCATCGATAATTCCTTTGCGATAGACGCTATTTTTGGAGCCATTCTCGCGAATAATCCTTGAACAATATCACCGAGTCCATATCCATGATATACTTTATAAATAGGTAACCGAGAATTTACTATGTAAGTCATAGTTGGCTTATTGTGATTACAATGGATGATCATTTTATTTAAATGATATTTATCTAATCTTGTGACAAATCAGTCGTTGTGATAATCATCAACGAGTTCATCGATAAACTCTTGATAAACACCTATGTCCATGATACCATCTTGAAATAATCATCTGCAGATATCAGTGGCCTCATTAATTATTATTGAGTGTTTTTCACAACATTAAGCTTGCGTCTAGCACCTGTTTTCTGTACAATAACATTTGTTCTGCATAATGAACTTAGGCCCACTAAACATCTTACGTTTGAGGACATCATCGATCTCAAATTCTGTAAGTTTGTGTTTTGTTTTGTTTTGGAGGAGAGTGGTTGTTACTTTTGTGTTTTTGTTTCAGGATATTCAACTAAAGATGAAGGTTGAGATGGTTGTTAACATTCATAAGCCGGAAGACTCTACCTTGCAGATTGAGCAGGTGATAATCGCAATGAATTAACGTGCGAACTGACACTAACTGCAAGTATTATTGACGTATAGTTCAGTGTTTCTTTCGTAGGTTTCAGCTAATGCCCGGTATGATAATCTCGCAAATACCCGTGTTAAAGCTAGCGATTGACAAGTCAATAATAAACTTCAAGATATTATACATGTATGTTTGGTAATCTTTGCTCAAATTAACAGACATTTAATTTCCAGTTTAAGTCAGATGATTGTGATAAATGATCGATAAACCGATGACATATATACTCCATGTTATGCAAGGGTAATTACTCTGATATCACAGTAGTACAAAAAATATGTTTAGAATGGCATATACTTGTCCTAATATTAAGTTATGCGGCACAAATTGTAAATCAATTTCAAAATTGGATGCGACTTCAATGGCTCTTATTCCATCCCCTGTACTCGAGACTGAAGAATTTTAAAAAATGCGTACGCAACTACTTGTAACGGAAAGTGGAACTAGGAATATTGGTAAGAATGGGCACACAAACATGAGTATAAAAATGTGGACCACAGCCTGTTTAAATAAAACTGTATTCAGACAACACCTATAAATTGGGAAAGCAAACATAACCATTCTTTATTGTTTGACTCTTATTAGCTGCCATAAATTTGATCTCTTGATTCCAAACAAATATGGAGCGCATGTGATCTGACTCTTGCATAAAATCATTGGAGATTGTCAGATGACAAGCTGGCTATCTAATTCATTATTATTATTGACTTTAGAAACATAGAGATTTTATGTGCGAACATGTGTAACAATAATGGAGTCTCTCATCCTCTTTTTCTAATCATGAAGTTTGGTGTTATTTGTTTGTATGATAAGTAGTTTCTAAACATATATTCCTTCTCTAAAGTTTGGCCAATGAGAGGCTTGAAGGATTTAAAATGTCCCATACAGGTAGAGGGCGAAACCCCGGTGACCCATTATTAAGCCATCAGCTCATTTTGGAATAATGCGTTCAAGGCCACAAATGAGCATGTCTGGACATAGAAGAGAAGCTATATCTTCAATGCATATCAACTTGAATTGTAATTGTATCTTACCTATTATAATAAATTACACTTTACATTTATATTCTCATACTTTTTCCAAATTGCGAAAAGTATATGTATATAACTTTATTAAATAATTGACATTATATGCTTATTTAAAAAATATTTAACATCTGTTTCTGCAATAATCATAGTGTCATCATGTTGTTATATTCAAGTGCAATGAGTATAACATATCAGCAAATTGTTTTAAGTAATTATATCTCTGTTCAGACCAGCACTGCAATTGTAAATATAATACATACAGTATGTCATCTCATAACAAATCATAATTTCGTATCACAGTCAAATATTCAAGAGAATATTTCTTTAATTATATTTTTACACCTTATTATTACTGCACAGTCTTAAGAACGAGGTAGATAATTACAACTATTCTGGCATGTAGGCAACAAGTGAATCCATGTCCGGACCAAGCAATCAATCATAATGTACTGGGAAAAGGTACAACTTTTTATTGTTTAACCAATGATTGAAGACTCAAAACTGTTACTTTATTTCCTACATTATAAACTAAAGTTATATAAAAATACCAGACCAATACATTCCAAAATTTTGGTTTCTGTACATCAACGTTTGTTCAGTATCATAGAGATTGACCTAACGTTAAGGTTACTGACACACTTTCATCCACAATCATCTAAAGTCAATTATAATATAATATTAGCAGATGTTAAATTTTTTTTTCAGTGTCTGCTAATGTATAGTTAGTAACCATATTCACAGTACAAACACACTAATTTCACACAAATGGAATTAATGTGGTAATATCGTGTTATAATTGCCATTCATTCTTCAACTTTAATTGTGCTATAAATGAGATTTCAGTGAAGAACATATAGTAATGCACCATGTCATATAAGTGAAATAAAAAGAAAACAGGGCACATTCGAGAGTTCCATATATAACATAATGCACCGAGGTTCATAGAAGATTAAACTTGTGTGACGACTTATTGGGTAAGTTTATTTTAAATAGGTGATATCACAGAAACATCACCAGCACCCTCTGCCATCGAAAAGATGTATGTAACTTAATTCCTTTCAAGTCTTTTATCTGTCTTCTTCTATTTCATATAGGCTTCCAGATTACTAAAATGAAGGTGATCAGTGTACTTTCCTTAAGGTATTTAGAAAAATCTGAATGCAGTTTAATGTTATGTTTATAAAATTTAAATACATTAAACAATAATAATACCTTAGAAGAACTACTACAACCTTGCAGATACAGCCCTCCCAGGTAGTATCTTTAACTCAAGGGAGCTAACACTTCTCAGCCGACCAATGTGGAGGGCGGGCAGAGTCATTTCCCCTGAGATATAATGCATGGCAAAAACGTCTGCGAGGACAGCTTTCGATCGGAGGAGCTTTGGTAGTATGGTTTTCCAGAAGTTTGTATACTATGTGGGTTTTTTCTGTTGGATACCAAATTGTGAGTTACAAAAACTGAGCAAGAATATTCTTTCCCAATAAATATTTTGTACATTTTTAAAAATATTTAACTTCACAAATCTTATTAATGAACTTTCAAAATAATAAGAATAATGAGGACTTTGTATAGTGCCTAATCTTTAGAAGCTATAATACGACTAAAAATGCAACAAACAAAAACATCATGAAATTAGAAAACATAAAAAATGCTGAAAATATTTAAGGTAGTAAAGATTATTAGGTCTTTAAATTTGTTATTGCAGTCGAAAAAGGTGAGCTTTAAGAGCACTCTTGAAAGAGATCACTGTGTTTTTAGGTCTAATTTTAATGGGTAATTCGTTGTTGCTGGGCCTTACTATGCAAAAAAAACGTTGTCCTTATGACTTCGTTCTCATAGTGGGAATAATGAGTATACGATGGTGTGTACACATGGATGAGGTCAGATAGGTAAGTTGGACCAAAGTCCATCAGTGAAACGTAGCACAGAGAACACATTTTGTGTTTGATTATGGATCGAATGGATAGCCAGTGCAGGGTACAGAGCAGCGGGGAGGTATGCTCTGATAGGGGTAATCTAACGATCATCAAAGTCGCTATGTTTTGAACTTTAAAAATTTGCTGGAGTATATATTGAGACGAACCAGACATAAATGTGTTACAATAGTCCAGTCTTGAAAGTACTGTTGAACACACACGTGTGTTTTAATGGCATCGACTGAAGATGTTTGTGAATGTAGCTGATGCGTCTCAGCTCAAGATATGCAGCCATGCATAAGTTCATGACATGTTGGTGCAGTATGAGAGTACTGTATAGAGTAACATCTAGTTTTTGAAATGACTGTGTGAATTTAATGCTGGTGTTGCTGATATCTATTGTTTGAGGTAAAGGATGTGAATGAGAAAGTATTTGTGTTGTGATCAGAATGGCCTCAGTTTTATCATCATTCATCTGCACCGTCTTACATGTCATCCACGATTTCACATCAGAAATGCACCTCTCTACTCCTTGGATCGTAGCATCAACTTCAGTTGGGTGGCTAGACTTGTATATTTGGGTGTCATCAGCGGCGTGCATATGGCGAAACACTGCGTGATGATCTTAGACAATTGACAGCGGCTGAGTGTATAGAATGAAGGGAACATATCCACGAACAGACCCCTGTGGAACACCACAACATAGATCAATTAGGCTGGAGTGTATTCCATCTGCAGATACAAGTTTGTCCTGTTGAGATAATAATAAGAATGACGGAATTTAGATAATAATTAGAATGACGGAATTTGTTCGAATGTGCATGAAGTAAGGTTTATGTGTATTACTTGGTCTGCCCTCCATGTATATTGGATCATATACCTTCAATATACATAGCATAAACTTAACTTTATCAATGTCAGTTAATTACTGACTTTTCTAAGATAAATAATTTTAATAATTCGTTTTCACAACAGTCAAAACTCAAAATTAAAAATGAACACTGGAAAGATTTATATCAAGCTGTACTCGGTCAACATAAGGTAGAGAACGATAAACAAAGTATATTTTCAAATTATTTAATCAAAAGAGTGGCGAAAGAAAAACATTTCTTTTCATGCTATATTTGCATTGAAACAGCAATCCTTGATTATTAAGTACTAATTATAAACGAGGAGTGATTATCGTGATTTTGTAACCTTGCACCTTTGTTGTTATGTATACCTTCATTATTTAAAAAATCGTAATTTTTGGTCAGACATTATGAATTTGCTAGTTTCTTAAGGAAGACCACACAAATCAAATACTTTAAACTGCTAAATGTTGTAACAGGAATATTATAACAAAGCCTTTGAAATACTTTCAATTAGGAATTAGACCAAGAAAAATTAGTTCAAATATTCTAACAGAATGTATTCTACAGTAAATCCTGTGTTGATAGATCACTGCTAAGAGAGACCACCTGTCTTGAGAGAACATGTTCTCCATGTACAGATTTATTGATCATATAGTGTTCTGACCTTTATGAGAGACCACCTGTCATGAGAGACCATTATGGTTTGGCAAAAGAGGTGGTCTTTCATCACAGATTCAATTTTATTAAGAACATAATAAACTTTTATTGTACCTTATGTAATGTTCATGGATGGCTTTCACTTTAGGTAATATGGAAATCCGTATACATGGTGGTCAAAAGTTAGTCTAATTACTAATTTATGTAGTTCTACAAACTCAATGACCCATTGACAGAATGGTAATAATGAAGGTTGCATGTAACAACACAAACTGATCTATTTTTAAAGACTGTTTACATTATTATGTTGAATTAATTCAAAGTATTTAGAAACAATATTTTCTGGACCATGTGATTAATAATAATAATAATAATAATAATAATAATAATAATAATAATAATAATAATAATAATAATAATAATTATGTTAATGATATTAGGCATTACTATCATATAGAGATCAAGCGCTACTCAGCCTCATTATGAGCTATGTTCACTTGAAGGCCATAGTTCTCGTCAAGGTTCCTTTCGTTCGGACTGAAATTGGTACGGCCTAAACTCATAACGTGCAGAATCTTCTGTATATTGATGACGATGGCCATCTGCCTCAAACTACGAAGATGATCATGACAATTCTGCATTAAATTCGCTAGACTTCACTAGATACTACTATTGTCATCACAGAGCCCTACCTACGGATACCATATTATCATCAGTGGTCTTAAAGGTGCCGACGTACAAATGGTAATGCTGGATTACAATGATATAATCAGAATACCCTTGAATGAATTCATACTAATTCAAAATAATGTTTTAGTCCAATGTCAATAAGCACTTTCTAATTAAAATAACTCCTTGAAAATTTTAACTGAACACAACTACAATTGATTCTACAAGCGACTCATGGTCAAATGAGAATGAATAATTTGCATGTAAACAACTTTATATAAAATAAAAACTAAGCCATACTAAGATGACTGAGATGTGGGTCCCTTTCTCATTAAATTCGTAAATAAGTTCCCTTTCTAGAACATTCTAAATTTTGTAAATAAGGATCGACAATACACTCTCCGAAACATTTTAATTGGAGATGACCTTCATTAATTCAATATTTCAAAATTGTATAACTATCTAGGCCATCGACACCCAATCTGATACCCCAGTGTCATTGACAGCAACACAATTGGCCCTTGAATTGACATGGGCAACATCATCGAATACAGTTATTTCGAACAGTTACCTATGTAAGTAGGCTTAATTCGTTCTGAAATGTTTATTGTCCATTTTCAATATTTTAGGTTGAATTCATTAAAACCTCTTAATATAACACTTAAAACATTCCGCGGGTAAGAATTGTTTTTCTCCCGGCCATTTTTAGTTTAGAAGCCTTCTTTTCTTTACAAAATGTGGTCAAAAAGGAACCAAAATCAAATAAAGAGTAAAATATGTTTTGTATTATTGAGTTTTTCTGACCCCATGCTTCATCTAGCACGCGGATTTCCTGGTTCCGTCTGTTATCTATATGGTACCTACATGGTGTATCGAGTAAAAAAAAACAAGAAAAACCGCATTATTTTCTTATGTTAGCATTGTTCGTTCCCCCATCATGTATGTGCCGTTATAATATGATTAGTCTTAGGTTGTAACGGGAAGGTATCAACATTTTAAGTATAATATAATATAATAAAGTAGGATATTGGGATGCAGTTGACAAATCGCACATCTATGGAAATCGAGGAGTGTGGAAGGATAAACCGCGCATGCGCTAGTTGTTACCGCCCCTAAATAGGTGATCAACCAGAGACACTGACAACTGGGCAGTCAAAACATTCCAATAATTTGAATGTGAGATAAATGGCAACGGATAATTGGCGTAGGTTAGATTCACGTAGTGCACGGTAATCTTGTCGTGATTTCCGCTCACCTATTTGAGGGTATATAAGGCAGAATATTTCTGATCAATATTACGGGACCTAAAGTATCTAATCACAGGATAGATAGCTCGTCTTTCAATGTCCAGCCAAAGGGGTGAGTGTTAAATTTATATTTCGTTTTATTGTGAATTTTATTCAGTTTATCATTTCATATAATTATGCCTTTTTTGCAATGCAGATTTTAAACGTGGAATATTTGGAATTACTAGTCACTATTAGACTTTAAATGCAATAACGTAATCTAAGGTTTAGATTATTTTTTGAGACAACTATTATTAGTCTGGTTTCTTTATTGTAGCTGATAACGCATCTGATAACGTCTGATAGCATCTCTGATAACGTCGGCTGATAACGTCTTTGAGATCGTAGCTGAAATTGTAGATGATTTATTGCGGAACATCTCTGATAACATCTCTGATATCGTAGCTGAAATTGTTGCTGATTTATTGTGCAATCGAATTGAAGTATCTAGCTGTCTGTCTGTCAGATTGTCTGTCCGTTTACATCTGTCGTGACGTGTAAATATCCGGAAATCTAGAAGTCCGAGTGTCGGAGCTGTCTAGAGTTGTAAACATCCGAAGTGGCATCTAAGGTATTGAGGAACGTTAGTTCTAGTAGATGTTGTATGCTGTCTGTACGTATAACTGTGGTGGATCCGTGAAGGGCAAGTGACCAATAAAAGTATTGAGTCAACCCTAAGTTTTCGGAGAAACTGGGCGGCGATTCAACTGTTGGTGAATCGTACGGTTATACAGGGTCGAGACACATGTGTGTGTTGCAATTGTAGTACAATTGAATACATTGTTGTATTTACATGGTTACTTCAAATCACAATAGTATTTCAAGGCATTGCATGAATCTCAATAAAAGCTAGCAAGTTGATTAAATACATGTATAGGTTCGTGCTAGTTGTCGCAATCCATACGTGCGATAGTATAGTTTGGTGTTTGTGTTTATTATCGTAATTTATACTTGCGTTAATATAACTTTTGTAAAGGTTCCTTGGATCTGTGTATAGTCCAAGAGATTCCTTTGTATCTGTGTTTTATTTTGTAATAATATTTCATTTATTCATGTATTGTGAATGGTTGTGAGTGTAATTGTGGGTTGAACGCATGAGTTATTGTGTTGATACATCATTATTTTTCATTAATAATTTATCTCATAAATTTATATTTTCTTTCACATATTGTGTTTGTGTTGTTCATTTAATCCACCATCCTCTCAGTAACAATTCTGTTACAATCATCTTCCTTCATTTATCTCAGTTTTCCATGTCTCTCAATGAGTCGTTCAATGTCAAGCCTGTCCACTCTCAAATATTATCTTCCCACCTCTTTCTCATCCTGCCTCTCTTTCTTCTTCTTTGTACAGTATCTTGCAGGAATGTCTTGGAAAATCATGAAGATCGTGAGACATGTCCATACCACTTCAGTTTACGTTTCTTCACTGTAATCAGGAGATCTTCGTGAGGCATAATAGCCTGTCTGATCCTCTGCCATATTTCTTCTTTGATGAAATGGTCTTTGAATGTGATGTCGAGGATCCTTTTCTCTAAGTCAGATGTTATGGTAAATGATTCACATGCGTAGAGATGGAGATCACCAGTGAGTGCATCAGGCTGACCTTTGCACTGAGTGTGATGTTCTTGTCATTCCAGATGGGCTTTAGTGTTGTCAGCACTTTTGTTGTCTGTGCAATCCTGGAGGAGTACTTATAGCAGTGATCTTTCGTACGCTACCGTTGCCCTCAAATACTTGAAACTGTGGACTGTTTCTGTCTTCGTAACATGAACCCTGATATCAGTGTTGATGCCCTTTATGTTGTTGGTCATTATTTTGGTCTCCTCAGCACGGATTTTCATGCCGTATGCTGTATAAATTTTGTCTAGTATATCTACTAAGCTAGCTAGTTAAATATCGTTTGTGCTAGTCCATCAATGTCGTCGGCGAAACGTAACATGATGACTGTTCTGCCTCCGATTCTGACTGTCAATTTATGTTTTTCAAGTGCCTCAGCCATGATTCTCTCCAAAAAGATGTTGAATAGTGTGGGAGAGAGCAGACAGTGTTGTCCAACTCCGACTGTTGTTTTGAACCAGTACCCTATTCTGCCATTGAAATACACTGCACTGGTGGCCTTGTCAAAGAGGTGCCCTATTACTGTGATGAGTTTGGCATTGACGTTGTACAGTCTCATGTTCGCCACAAGGATGCATGCCATACCCTGTCCAATACCTTCCTGAAATCCAAGAACACATGGCGCATGTCGTTTTGGTGTTGGAGATTTTCATCACACGATATCCTGAGGTTGAAGGTCTGTTATGTTGTACTGCGCCTTGTCGTGCAACGTGCCTGCTCCTCGACAATGATATTTTAAGCCTGTGGCTTTATTCTGTTCAGTATTAACTTCAACATGACTTTGCTTGGATGGCTTAGAAGAATGATGTTAAGGTGGATTTGACACTGTTGAAAGTTTTCATTCTTGGTAAGCGTGATGATCTGTGATTGACGAAGTACTCTGTCCATCTTTTCAGAATGTAGTTTTCTTCTGTAAAGCAGTTTCCAGCTTTGTCCTGTAAGGAAGTTTCTCAGCATTGCTTTGTGCTTGTTAGATCTTGGACCAGTTGTTATGCTTTCTTGCTATTGTTCCTTTTCAACTTTGACTCAGTGTCTTCTATCCAGTTCTATTTTGCTTTCTTGGCGCTTTTCTTGACTTCTCTTTTGTCTGCCTTGTGTTGCTCTTCCCGTTCTGTGTCGTTCTTTTTCTACTTCAAGTCCCTCCTCTTATCATACAGGTCGAGGACCTCAGCTGTAAGAGGTGGCAAATGTTGTAGGAGCTGTGGTTTTATATAATTTATTATTAGTATCTTATTTTCAATATTAATCCCGGTGCCCCGAGTGGCCGAATGGTCTTAAGCCCTCTCCGTTACGGATCACTGCCATCTCACCTCTATCTGAGTGAGTTCGAGTCTCAGATTCGGCTAATGTAGTTACGTGAGAAAGCTTGCCAGTAGCTTCTCGTGGGTCGGTGGTTCTTTCTGGGGGTTTACCCAGCTTCTTCCTCCACCATTAATAATGGCCGCCATCTATAGCCTATATTGTGTTGAAAAATGGCGTTAAACCATACAAAAACATCAAAAATATTAATCCTTTTTAACCCGCTTGTATGATTTATACTAATTTTTTCCCATCCCACTTTTACCTCTATTTGCTAAAGTGTACTTAAAACTGTGTAATCTATATTTAGAAGGGATATACTAATTTTCAGGCTTACAAGGTCGAGAGAGAGACAAATGAATTATAAAGATGACCGTATTGTCTTGATAATAATAATTACAAAACTTATTATTGCATTGGTTAATTGATTTGATTTTCAAATAATCTTAATTCCTTGGAGAAGCTTACAGTTACCTCGTGTTGATTGATTTATGGACAAAGATCATAAATATATGGAAGTATAATCTTTGGGGCGAGGATGCTGCATAACACTTAGATGATTTTATTTGATTTTGTCACAGAAAACGTAGATATTGACAATACAGATAGTGAATTTGCAACTCCGTACCCCTGCCGTCTTAAACGTGTGGATAGCTATACGAGGTATACTTATATTATCGATTCTACAAACATTTATCTAAGTTTGCCGCCCATAAATGTAGGATCAGGTCTAAAAAAGTAATTTCTTGCTTGCTATCGACGAATGTTGATATGCGATATCAAGCTTCCATACTGTAGTCCACTGATTTGGTTGATCGGTTATTTAAAAAGAAATCATTAGCCAGCTGATATTTAAAGAACTAAGAAAAGATCAAAATGTGTGTGTGATTTGGATTTTTAACGTATGTCTAACAATCTAAGATGTCTGCCGTATGATAGTTTATAGTGATGCCTAGAACTGGGGCGTCGTGCTGCAAAATGTAACATGATGCCCCACCCAGCCGGACCAATCCTTACACTAACTTCTTAATACTGAGCGCGTAGCGCGGCAGCAGTAGGTGCCATTTTTAGAAGTCTTTGGTATGTTTCGGCCGAGGTTCGAACCCGCGACCTCTTACATCCGTGGCGGAAGCTTTAACTACTAGGCCACCAGAGCGGTAAAGCAATGTTCATAGAATAAGATATTTTCATAACGTCCTCAGCTATGTTTAATTGACAAAAGGTAAAATGCTCTTTGGCACAATAGTTCACCAATATGATTTGCTGTGGGTAAAGCTTATATACGAGCTGACTGAAAATGTCAGTCTTTCGTAGTTAACCAGAATCAATCAGAAAACGTGGTTGCTTAAAACAAGGAAATAAAACAACATAGTTTGGTAACCAAGATGTCAGGGAAAAGATCATTTGCTTGGCACAATAAGTGCTACCTCTTTACGCATATTGTACAGTGAGATCATTTCGGACTAGTTAAACACGTAAATAGCCAAGGAGGCGAAGATGACATGTATCAGCTTTATATTTTCTGATCTGCTGATTCTTGTTTTTAACCTGATAAGGTAGTCACTAAATTCTCATTCGTAATAAATCTTCAACAAACAAACAAACAAAAGGTCTGATAAAAACATTGATGCACATGTTTTCTATGTTGGCAAAGTTGGAATAATAATAATAATAATAATAATAATAATAATAATAATAATTATATTATTATTATTATTATTATTATTATTATTATTATTATTATTATTATTATTTTAAAGCACGCTATTAAAACAATAACTAATATCTTGACCAAGGTTATAATAACAGCGTGTTACAAGCACAATTTGAAACATATTTGTGAACAATGATATATGAGATGTTGAATTTAAATGAGACTATTTACTGACACACGTGTGCGAGTGGATTCCTCCGACTAACTACAGTCCTCTATACTTTTTATCTATTTCTCTTTAGTCAATCATTCAAAATATTTAAATTGTTTAATGTGTATGTTAATCGTATTTATCCAGAATTGTACACCGAAGCATATATTTAAGGGACACGTCGTCACGCCTACGATAGCATTTTTAAGGGTAACATGCGGCTTACTTAGTACAAACGTTTGTCGTAATGCGAAAGAGGGTTCTGAGTTTGAAAACCCAGTATGCACACAGAGAAACGTAAAGTATTGTTATTATCATGTGATGACATAGAATGCAACTAAATTGAAATATCAACAAAACTGATATTTTAATCCAGCTAAAAATAATGTGATCATACAGCCCGTTAAGTCAAATATTTATTACCGCTGATGTGTACAAATGTTTGAGTACTAATTGACATAAAAGTTTACAAATCCTCAATTAAATATATATCAGACTCACCACTGAATGTGCTAATTTAATCCATCAATGAATATTTTCCCGATATACTGAAATTGACATATAAATCAATCTCAGAAAACAAATTATTGCATAAATAGAGGATCTCAAATGGGAAATGATATAATATTGAATTTATCAAAAGAGTTGGTTAATGTCCAGGGTTTCGCTATCCTTGGCGAGCAAAAGCTGGACATTTTCCAACGAGTTTCATAAATATGATATAAAATCATTACCCATTTGAGATTAATTTTATCACATAGTTTTTATTTCAGTGGAAATTATTTATATAGAAAGAAGAACTAGTAATTTTGTTCCTTCTTACATTTGGTGCACATTTCATTTTTTTTTGCATAAAATATAGTCCCAAACAAAGTTGAACTAGTAAAACTACATTGTACCTTCTTACAAATTATAATCAGAGAAAAATATTACATCCGAATAAACAGAACATGTTATACCGACAAAATATTTTTTCACAGTCGATGATTTTATGCCACATTGTTTGATACGGTCGGTGCAAAGTAGGCCTAGAGTACATGTTTAACCTAAAATGTCATAGTGAGAACTAAAAATTACTATGTTGCGATCGTCATATTGTTGTTCTTGTCTTATAGTGTGACGCAATTTTCTCATTATGAGATTGTTATACATGATATAAAAAACTCATGGGTGGGGGTAACATATCAATATTCAGACAGCCGATATATTTTTCCTCTATTTGCTTTCGCGACTCGAGTTCACAAATGTCTGCCGAAAATCTTAATTTGAAACCAAACATTCCAGATGGCGGGGTTGAAAACGTTTTCCCACGATCCCAGTCAATCAGTGAAGAGGACACTGCACAATAATATCATGGGCCTATTGGGACCAATCAGAATCACATAAAGTGACTGAAATGGTGAAATAAAATTAGTATTACACAACAAAACGTTTCATACATTGATTGCTAAATATTCATGTCTTGTCTCTTGATACGTTTAATGACCGTTGCAAAATAATCTCAAGATTTTAAGTTTTCATACAAAAATAACACACAGAGAGGACATAATGAAGGGGATATTTTTGCTTGAAACGAGTGAATAACTGATATATTTCATGGAGTGAATGAAAATAATAGAGCTTTTAACCCACTCGTTTCTAGCAAATATTCTTATTATTTTATACTTATATACGTTGGCAACCTAAAGTTTGTGACAGTGAATTAGAAGATTTCTTACAGTAATGTCATATATTTGCCGTACATGTTCTGCTGTGCTATGAGTACCTGCGCACAAAATTAGTTCCACATCATAACATACTACAAGTTTCAAGGATAACAGACAGTGATTATTATTAAGAAAACAATCACAATTATATGTAATTCACTGACTGAAAATGCAAAGGAGGTAAGAAGGTTCTGACCCAAAAAGTAGTTCTTGTAGTGAAAAATATTATATATATATATATATATATATATATATATATATATATATATATATATATATATATATATATATATATATATATATATATATATATATATATATATATATATATACAGTATTTTTTTAATTAGAAAATCAAGAAATTGACTGCTTGGCATAAAATTAAAATATTTAGGACACTTATAAATTTCAATACAATTTTTTCTGACATGAACGCAAAATGTTTTCTAGTCTATGAAAGTCAATTTTAGTTTCTCAGTGATGTTTATTCTATTTAGTTTTTGGAATTTACGTGTAATGAAATGCGACCATTTGATCATCGGGACACTACACGTTAACATCTGCTACCCAGACATCTGAAAGCAGTGTTAATAAGACAACCTATCTGCCACTTTGCTCCATTGTTATGATTCCTCAGCTTAACTGACCTGGAGAGAACTCTGTAGGCTTCCATTAGAAACCCCTGTTTCTTCAGACAGTAGGCCAGCAGGTTGAGGGCGGTGTCCTTGTACGCCAGATCCATGTATCGAATGACCCAGATCATATTTTCTAAAGCAGCCATCTTCTGGTGGAGTTTGTATTGCTGGTGATAACACTGATATTCTAGAAAATGAAGATATAATTTAGGATCCACTACTGCCCATGACTGCGTGTAGTCAATATCAGAATCGTGAGAACTTTCGTATGATCCTGTCGTGCGGAACATCTCTGGGATAAGTGCTCTGGGTGTGCAATGAATTTCTGAAGAGAGATACGGCACTGGAAAGGCAGAGTAATTCCGTACTAACTCTGTGGTTGAAAGATTTTCATTCTCAATTCTAAGCAGGATGATATCCTTGGTAAAATCTGTTCCTATACTCGAAACAAGAAATGTGTAATTCTTTTCAATATTTTCAAGTATACTTTCTGCCAGTATGACATTGTTTTGCATGAGGTAGAAAGCCGCAAGCTTGAGTTTTCCAGAGGCAACATCCGAGTATGATCCCAACAGGAGAAACTCGAGAGCTACGTCCAGACGCTCTTGGTCTATGACTTCCTCTTGGCAGCATGTGGAGGCCAGATAGGATCCAAGACTGGAACAACAAAATGACCTAAGTATGGTACTAATCTCTAGTCGTACCACATGGGATGAAGATATCCTTTCTAATATACAGGGATTTATTAGAACACCTTCTTTCAACAGTTTAAACCAAGCATCTTTAATGTTGCCCAGCAGGAGAACAACTGTCATTGAAATGGAATGACAATGATTTTGCTCATTGTCAATCTCTGTAACAGGAGACTGACATGCTCTGATCAGCTTTTGTCCAATTTTGAATATGGGTATTCCAGTAAGGTATTTTCCATTTTGTCTAATTAGATCGTGTAAAACATTAACCAGGTCATTTTGAATGTCACCATACACTTTACCCAGAAACATATTTTCCTCCGGTATGAAATAATTTGGACAGTTGCCTTCCTCCACCCACGTACGCAACCTTCTCAAACACAGTTCGATGCAAATCAGTGCATTCTGAGGCTGCCACAAAGTTGCAGGTGTGCTTTCGATCAAATAGAACATACAAGTCTTACAGTGGTAACTTGTCAACACATTGTCTCCAACTTTTGGTTTGATGAAGTACTTGCTGATCATTTTTAGTAAGACGTAACATTTGTACTGAGATGAATTGAACTGTAAAACTAGTATTTTCTCCCCATACGAAAAGGATATTCTCCATTCAAGGTGTCTCTCAGGGCTTACTGGCTGCCCTACTGGCACAAGTAGTGTCCCGGACTGTTGAATGACCGCAATGGTTTCTTGTGATGGCCAGTTGTGATTTCTGTTTCGTATTATCCACTTCAAGGCCATATACGGCCATAATAAGCTTCGGAAAGCTAATACAATATCAACGGAAATATTTGAATCGCAATAGTGTGTATTGGCAGGTCCATGATGTTTGTCAGCAATTTCAGATTTAAATTCTTCGTGAGCATTGTATAGGACAGATCGACCATACGTATCTAACATGAATTTGTCTGTCTGTTCATTATATACAGGCATTGGTGCATTTTTGTACACTTCTTGTAACTTGACATATCCTGGCGGTATGGTGTTATCTGTAATCATGAGTAGTGTTTCCAAACCAGGTTCCCATGACTGTAGATCCTGCATGACTGTAATGAAGTCTGGCAACAGAATTAAATCAATATCTGATTTTATCCACATATCAGTCGCCTCTGCTCGACTTCCGAAAATATGAATCTTACTAACTTGTACATCACAATTTTGAATGACGTTAATAAGTTTCTCATACTGTATCCACATTTGAATTTTCTTCCACCGAGCTTTCCCTCCATATCCTGATGTTTCAAGTACTCTCATTAGTCTTATAGACACGTCCTCATAATAATCAGGAACATCCATGTTAATCTGCAGTCTGAAATATATTGAAAGCAACAGTGACTTCAAACTTTGCATAGATTTAATAGAATATCCACGGTTTATAATCAGATTCACAACACTGTCTCATATAATGTTCAGTTTCAAATTTGGAAAGCAGTATCTTAACCAGTTGTTTAAAATCTTACGAATGACTATTGTGTCAGTTTTCCGTATTCGACTATGTCGGAGCTTTAGTAAAGTACTTTTGTATGAGTTCTATGCTGATGCATATTTTCTAGGCATACAATTAGCTCTTCTTGATGCTGAGCGCTCAGCAGCTTTTAGTACCATTTTTGTATGTTTTTGGTATAAATCGGCCGGTGATTGAACCCATTACCTCCTGCATTCAAGGCTAACGTTCTGACTACTACGAAACTGGAGTGGCGACCTTCTGAAAGGATTTTGGCAAATTTCACGCAAGAGAACAGGAAATGAAATTTTCCCATTTCCAATTCTTGATGGACTTAACAATGTAACATTTGGTCGTTTTATATGAAAAATTCTCCGTCAACATTCCATCGCTCGACGACCATGATAACATCTTTTCTAAATAAATAATACTTATATTGATGACGGCTTCCGACCATGATAACATCTTTTCTAAATAAATAATACTTCTATCGATGACGGCTTCCAAGTGATCTTTCTAGATGTGGTTCAAGATGCTTCAACGACAGCGAGAAAGATCATTTAGAAGTCGTTTCAAAATTCTTTGATTGATTCAATGATGCAAATTGAACTATTAATTTAGGTAATTTGGGGTCTTGCCGTTCTTGTGTTATATTTTTAGGACATATTGTGGGACACTATTTCGTTAAACTTTTTGAAGTTAAAGTCTAGGGTATCAGAAAGATGCAACAAACGCATTTTTTGGATATTGTCGGATATTGTCAGAAAGTTAGTTCAAATAATTTTATAACTGCTAAACCCCTAAAACACGTGTTGAGTAGGAAACATATATGTATATGGTCTCAGAAATGGTAGGAGGTTTCTGGTAAAAGTAAAGGTCATACAGTATAGCAATTATTTTAGCCCCATATTTCAATCAATCAATTAAAGTGTATATTTATGCATATGACGGTGAAGGATGCAGTGCGCCATTTGTCACAAAATATTAAATAAGCATCAGAGGAAGTATTCCTCGGTCCAGAAGGAATGTTTGACTTTTATAGTGATCTTACTTTCATTCGCAAAGCGAAACACAAAATCATAGATTGCTCAAACAGAGCGTGCAGTAATACGCTAATGAATTTGAGAAGTTTGTACTGTTTGGCAAAATTCATTTTCCGTATTTTAATAATTGTTAAAGATACTGTACTTCGCACTAATTAAGAATGTTTTGAGCACAAGGGGAAGTCATTTTACTTACCGCTGTCCTTATATAGTGTATAATTACCATAAGTACAATATTCAAAGAAATGCCATCTGCAGTACATGAAATTTATATAAAAGTATACCAATATTCACTCCAATGTGAATGTTTCAAATGTATGCAACATCACTTTACAAACGTCTCTCTCTCTCTCTCTCTCTCTCTCTCTCTCTCTCTCTCTCTCTCCAACTTTGTGAATCAGTGTAGTCGTGAATAGGTCAGGAAATACTTTCTCGAACACAGTAGTCGAGAAATGTAAATGATGAACAGGGGGATGTATGCATTCTTTGTAACTATTTCGTGTGTTTTGCTGTGTGCGAAATAATGCGTGTTTGTTTGTTTTGTATGTGTGTACGTTTTAGTTTATTTTTTTTGTAATATATTCGAGCTATTAAAATCAGTGCTATAAACAGCTCATACGGTGTGTTGCCGTTTATTCAATACAAATTATCGAAACCTATATGAACTTCGGCAAGAATGACAATGCACCAATAGGTCTAGTCTGTTTTTGGGGTACTGAGAAAGATGCAGCAATATGCTGTTTTTGCATCTTAGGTATTTCATACTTTGTTACGTTTTGAAACGCCCTGGGACATTCTATGAGATTTTGTTCTTCTTTGTTATCAATACCGTTGATTTCCGTTTATCATCTATTACTTTTTTTCATTCATTTTCTTCCGTGTACTACCGGAATTTTATATTTATCCGATACAGTATACTGACATTTCTAAGTTAATGAACAGCGTACTAGAATGCTAACATGTCTAAGTAAACGTACAGCGTACTAGAATGCTTACATGTCTAAATTAATTTACAGCGTACTAGAATGCTAATATGTCTAAGTTAATTTACAGCGTACTAGAATGCTAACATGTCTACGTTAATTTACAGCGCACTAGAATGATAACATGTCTAAGAAAATGTGCAGCGCATAGTGTATTAGTTGTAGAATATCGAACAGAGAACAGAGGATACTGGAATGTCAAAGTAACAGAATAGAGAATGCTGTTAGGTTTAAGTACTCAAATTGAAAATACTAGCATTTCTGAATTATATATATATATATATATATATATATATATATATATATATATATATATATATATATATATATATATATATTCAAGGCTATTGGTAAATCAACACATCGATTATTTAAATTAATTTGGAACGCTCGATACTTTGGACGTGTTAAATAACTTTTAGGATTTATTTGAACTGATTTCCTAGCATCAAATAGCATCAAAATAACACCATCATCCCAATCGTAGTATGTATAAGAGCAATAAGAAAGAATCATATTCTTCAACGTTTGATGAAATGTTTCTAAATCCCTTGACTTTCATTGTGATAGCCTGCTGATTTAAACTGCTGGATGCCTATCTCATGCAAAACTTGTTGGAAAATTACAGACTTCAAATTTGACCTTTCATCAGACTGAAAAGATTTGGGATACTAAAATGTGTTGAAAATAAAATATAGAGGATCTCAAATGGGTAACGATTAAATATTAAATTTATGAAACCCGTTGAATAATGTCCAGCTTGCGAGCTATGAAACTGCACATGCTATAGAAAAACTATACCTAATATGTGATAAATAGAATGATCCAGTCTTGTATCGTGCTTTTAGATTTAGTATTTCTCATATAAATTGCCTAATCGTGTTGAGTTGGAAATAAAAGCAGAGGTTTTGAACGTTTGTAATTGCTTATTCGACTTCATTGGGTGTTAATATAACCATAATCAATCCGTTGGTAGAATGTCTAATTCGTACTTTAGTGGTCCCGGGTTCGCTATAAGACAAGGTGCAATAATGTGTCCTTCGACAGACACTTCACTCCAATCTCTTCGGCATGAGTTAGCAAAACTGAGTTCCAAATGTAGTTTGCCTCCGCTCGCCACCACGCAAAAAACAAGATAAAATAAAATAAACAGTGTATTCCAACCCCAATCTTCATTCAGAACTCTATAGTCGTGCATTGTGTACCAGGTTGAAATATATCTCACACATATAAAATGAACATATTCGCTGATAAATAAAACATATATTTTGTTTAAAACACCCTATTGAAAGAAAGAAATGAAAAAGCTTTCGCAAGTATATGAGTGATTTTAAAACCAATTTTGTGTCCCAACTCACGTATGTACATCAATAATACAGTCCACTCAACAGCAAGGACGATTTTGTTGTAAAATTTATGTCTAAGCTTAAGCACTGAGACAAACGTTTCATAAACTGCAGTGCACGTGCATTATTAACGATACATAGGAAACATTTGTAAATCAACTTGCCGTAATAAATAATTTTTTTAATACGGAAACTATATTATGAAACTTTTATGAACACTATGGAAACAGGGTGGGACATGGTCCAACATGTCTGCGACATGATGTCCGGGTGTCAGATACCACATTACAGACATAGTAGCGACATGACTAAAATTGTTGAGGCTATATTAAAATTCCAAAACACACATTTTATTTATATTATTATTAGTAATAGAAGTAGTAGCTGCACTGGCAGCAGTAGTAGTATTTATTCACTGTTTAATTGCAAGACTAAGAAACGATAACATTATTTAAGAAATAAGTGAAGGAATGAGAAAGAGCAAGGCTTGGTATGATTGCAATGCAATCGATTGAGATAGCATTTTCCAATCAATATTGTCCATTTCAAATATTGTGTTAATTATGTTCACCTGAAAAGAAATAAAATATTATATTTGCGAAATGTAGCTTTAAACAAAACGTTAACTTAACCTCAAAAAAGATATTAATTATTTATTATAAAATTGATATGATATCCATGGATTAAATGTGATAATATAGTAATAATATCAAATGACTTTATATTTATATTTTCTCGTGCGTAGGACTCATGTATTTTGAGTTGACAGGTCACCCCATTGCCCTTATTAACATATTCGTCCTAGTCCGCAGTATGAACAAACGCACGTGGCTCGAGACGTTTTTTGTGCAATAGTTCCAACGGATAAAAATTTTAACAATTTTTTTCTTTTTTTTTGTTCCCTTTTTCTAAGAGTGGCATAATTCTTTTCTAAGAGAAGCATATATAACTAGATTCTAATTAGATTGATTTTATTTCCTTATATAGTACAAAACATGATGACCTTGAGACAGAGTGAGAAGCAAAAAAAGTACCTGGAGAATAATGTGTTTTGAACCTGCTAACAAAATTGCGAGGGTGTTGAAATAATATGGTGAGAAAAATATTATGTCAGTGTTTTTACCAAGACAAATTAATCCCAGTTATGGGGTTACATTATTTGTCTCCCAACTCTGCAAAATTTTACGGGGAGACAAATAATGTCACAACTTATCTCGGTCCAAACCACTACATAGATTATATTAATCTTGATCAATGTATATTTTATTTCAGTAAGAGGCATTAATACTGAAATACACCAGTTATTGACATAAAACAAAGTATGCAGCTACGAATTTTGCAGAAGTGGTTTTCTTGTTCGAATAACTGATTGCACGTGTTCTTCAAATGACGCTTGCCAGTTTACAAATAAAGCATCTGAGTTGTGAACACTGCAAGTGAAATACAGGTAAATTGTGTAACACTGACATGGATATTTTGTATTGTTCCTTTGGTTAGTAAACGTCATTTTATTCAAGCACTAAAACATTTCAAATATTGCACTTAACACATTTCACATTCACGATGAAGCGTATTATATTTCTTTTGTTACATAGACAGTGAGATAAATGCAGTGGGATTACCAGATATGAGTTACGTCTACAAATGACAAGTAAATAACTGTACAGTAACGCCACGTTATCAGCTTATGTCTATATATTTGTTCAAATTACTTTAGTACGACATTTAGTGCTGTCCATAAAACAGTTACACCTTTCATTTAAATTAGCCATCTGCCTATGTAGCAAGTTATTCAATTTAAGCTCTTAGGGATTAGATTACAATATATCTTATATCATGCCGACACCTTTTGGTCTGCATTTGCAGAACAGCAGAACGATGTTTCGTTACTATATATATATATATATATATATATATATATATATATATATATATATATATATTAACCTCTTCTGTACGTCAAGTACGTTTACTAATGTTTACGTCATATTCATTTATTGTTGTTAAAAGTAGGGACATCAAAGTAACTACAGTACAATGACGCCAAAACAGGCCAGTGCAGCAAAAATAAACAAAAACCGCCAAACCAAACTACGAGACTGAATCACGTCAAAGCCTTAATGGATACATAACCCACTCGATATGAATATATAACTTTGTGAATATTTTACATAAAGAGAAAGAAAACATTATGTTTAAAATATCAAAGAACTGGACTCCTCACTTCTGTGCTTTAAAAAAAACTTCAAGATATTCATAAAAGAAGAAAAGGGATAACCTTTTATGATGGCAGAGTGGACAGAAGATGTAATTTTTGAGGGAAAGAAACACCAAGCTAAATACATAATGGAAGATATTAAAAAAGAAACTAAAATAGAAGACATTCAAGCACTTACCCTGTGCAGTGGAGTTTATATTACATATCCTAAAGTGAGCAGCAAATTCTAACCAATGAATAAATGTGAAATGACAAAAAGAAACAGTGAATTCCAAACCCGACTTATAGGGACACATAAAATCCGACTATACCGAAGTACATATAACGGATATACCTTACGATATTCCGTTGAAGATCACGTCAGTGTTCGGATATAAAGTACAAAATAGCAAACTATCTAAATACAAAGAATAGGATGGTATCCAAACATGGATTAGAAATCTATAAATATAAAACGGAAGATGCAAATAAATTGCCAGCGTTCTGGTACATACATGGTTTCAAAATAATAAAGATTATGTACACGAAAAAGGAAATGTAAACGATGTGGTAACCTCGGCGACTTCCCAAAAAGGTGCAAAGAAGCAAAGCAACACGGCAAATTGAACAGTACAATGAAATGGAAGTACAAGATAACGAAATAGCCGTGGAAGTGATACATGAAATGAAAATATAAGAAGAGAGGATAAATCAACAAATAGAAGAAGAAAAACGTTCAGAAAAGAAACAATAAGATTGGATACGATAAGATATAAAGAAAGAAATGAAACTGAAAACAAAAATAAAAGTAGCAAAAAATGAACCAAATGAGACGCTAATTAAACTCCAAGGAAAGAAAACAATAGGAAAAGAGGCAGTAATGGCGATATTCCCAAGTGAAGTAAAGCCTTAACTTTTATTAAGCTTCTCTGAAGCCAGTGATGAAGAATATATTTTGTACCAAAAGAGAAAGAAACTGTTTAGTCATAATTATATAGATGTTAACTGTGACAAAGAAAAAATCGTCTAATTTCAAGGAACATTTAATATATACAACAGATATATATATATATATATATATATATATATATATATATATATATATATATATATATATAATATAATATAATATAATATAATATAATATAATATAATATAATATAAAAAACAGAATTCCCTCACAACAAAAATGGGCCCACTGTCAACATTTACAAATACAAAATCACTACACGACGACAACAAACTGACTGACACAAATTACTGCTCTAAACATAGTACTAAATACTAGGGGCAAGGGCAAGAAAACCGGCTCATAGGATTCATACCCAAAGAGAGGGAGTACAAACCTAAACAAACAAGCAATGGTCAAGGTAAGGAAAACGACTCATTCACAAGCCGCTGTGACAAGGGAATACTAACTCAGTCCAAATTAAGCAGTGAATAATGAAACTATTTTAATATGAACGAACAAGGTAAAGAACAACCTTGATAAATTTCACTAAGAAAACTTAATAGACATTAGTAAAAAATTTCTTATACACAGAATAACGTGAAAAAGGGAGGACATGAAAAAACACAAAATCAAACTGACAACTATATAAAAACTGGGTGTCACCTCCAATAAGTTAGCTAATAGGGGGGTGGAGCAAAAGGGTGTCAACATAACAAAATAACTAGAGGTTTATCAGATCTCCTTCATTCGACGCTAAACAGAATTGCGATGATAAAGAGTTTACCTTTTTAGGGAAAAATATCTTTACAAAGCAGAAACTCTTTTTGCTGGACGTTCAAAATGTATAGTTGTAGATCTTTTGAAATCATCTAGTAAAAAAGAAAACATTTTCATTATTTATCTTTTTAAGAATTTTAACACACTTCCTTGAATCTTTAATCTTGTACGAGTAAATATTTACATTTATTTTTAAACAAATTTGTTTTTATATAGAGTTTAAAAACTTACCTCGCAACCTATGAAATGTACTATGCAATCAGCATTGTATTGATGAGGCAGCTCTATCACTGAATGCATGTAAACGACTTGATATAAACAAATGACGGCACCCGTACACAAATCAATTGTACTTACTTCCTGTCTACTTTGGACTACCTAGGACACCTACTGACTTGGAGATTTTATAGTAGCATAATTTGAATACAACAGTATTCAATCTCTCACTTCTAAAGCTTATCGAAACTAAACATACTCTAGAAATTGTTGCAAGTGTACTCTGTTGCACAGTTTGTGCGCTCTAAACTGTACTCTACAACTATATACAGTATAGATGGTGCTATCACACAGAGCTTCTGCACACCTATTTCCGTCATACTTTCTGCGTACTTTACATACCGTTCGTACGCTTCTGTACTGTATCCAACTAAACATGCTCTATTACTTAAGAAATATTACTATACTAAGAGATACCTTGTATTATGTATAAACAATTACCACATAGAGATTTTGTCACGCGTAACTCAATCTTTGTTTTGCGTACTTTTTGTAATATGATAATTTTATAACAGCAATCCAGACATTACATATTCATCAACCTGTGCAAAGTATACTCCCCATACTTCAATGCCAGAAAATAGCGAGAGAAGTCTTCAAACGTTTACTAGTGAAACGTGTACATGACAATAATTTTGTAATATTGTACTGAATAATAAATGGTAGAGACTTTCATCCACACGTATTTAACTTATCATAAGATTTTAGAAAAGAATAATATAACAAGATAGCACACGGAGACTAACTTATTCTACTCAATAAATTCTAAACATACTCTACTCGATATATAAGAAATCAAAAAGTAATCAAGGATATCAACTGATCAATACGTTGGCATAGCTGTATGATAACTACACTTGTCGTAATACAAATCTCGGGAGATTCCTAGAAAATTGTGTACATGACAATAATGATTTATGCAATGTACAAGTAGTATTTTTGTACAAGAATGTGTATATGCGAATATTTATGTACTAGAATCTGTATATGCGAGTATTTATGTACTAGAATGTGAATATGCGAATAGTTATGTGTTAGAATGTGTATATGCGAGTATTTATGTACTAGAATGTGTATATGCGAGTGCCACACAATAAGACACTCTACTATTCAGACACGTTTCTCCCGAAATATCACTTACCTTGGTCATAAGAATTTACAAAATATTACTCAAGCGAGTACAGCGATACATAATTACCAACATGTCTAGCTTATTCATACTAAAATTAGTCAAATGACTAATATACTATACTCAACAGATCAGAAATACTTATATATATATATATATATATATATATATATATATATATATATATATATATATATATATATATATATATATATACAAAGAAACATCCTTACAGGCAATTCGTACATTGTTCATCCATTTCGTACTTTTAAATTTTAGTATAGAGTAAGATGCTCATTGTATTAGTGTATGGACGGGATAGAACCGATGACATGAGTCAAACTGTACTTTAATTTCAAATCCCGTGTAACAAATAATTTCGATTGAAACACATCATTTACGCGGAAGCGATGGATAATACATTTAGGAAGGAACCATACAATTTGAAAATTAATGAAACCTACTTAATTCTAAGTAGTAATCATAGTATTCTATCATATTTAAGGTGTTACACGGGATTTGAAATTAAATAACAGTTTGATGGGTACCAAGTTCTTGAGCTATCTACAATGTATTTCAGTAAAATACACACGCATAAAAAATCATGAACTAGTAAGAATAGAGCTTAGCAGTGTCTTTCCTTAATTTCGCTTTATTAAATTAATGTAGAAACGGTTCTCTGATGTGCACCACAGCAAGAAACGGTAGTGTAACTTGAAAACTGTTCAGTGCTCTTTCTATTTAGTTTTAGATGATGCATATTTTTGGAAGATTACTGTCAGGTTTGAACTATGCATTGATGTCGGCACTGGGTAGTAGATACCTACTTTAAAAACAACGCCACTCCAATAGGTGAGATTTTCGTTTTGTAATCAATCTCATACGTTGTCACCTTACAAAGCCCACATTATTCGAATGACTTTGAATTTTCTACCAGGTGCACCAGAATGCTGATCTGAAATGTAAGATACTAAAATGAAACAATCGACACATGTTTATATAAATATTTACAGAAAAATCCTTGAGTAATATCTTGGGAAGATTATTTAAGCACAAAATTTCATAGTATTTAAAACTATAGACCTAAATTTGACAAGTTCATTATAGATGTTAATCCAACTTACAACTCGGATGACCTTCCTTACATTATTATTAATAATAGTTTACGCAATTGTGAACATCAGAAATATGAATGTCTATTTTTGTTGTGTTTAACGAATACGCCCACGTTGCTTGTAATAATGTAAAATAAACTGATACTTATAAACTATGTTAAATCACTTATTTGGTGCGTTCAAGTAATCAACTCTACCTGCGTAAAGTCATGTTGATAAAAACAAACACACTAACGACTCGAAACAACTATAGCCATACCTAGGTGAGGAATACTTGACTTACCCACCTGATCGTTTTTGAGATTGCAAACAATTATTCCCCGGAATGTTTATTGCAGTTAAATGATTTCAACTTGCAAAATGCTAATTTTGTTAGTAAGTTTGTTCAAGCAAATGAAATTAGATTCATAAAACGTTAACGACGAATAAAGATCAAATTAAAAAAAGCGAATTATAATATTTGTCTAAATATCTTCACCTTTTTAATGGGATTCAGCAACGCAGGTCAATGCATCTCACTATTATTTTTCTTTCTTTGTTTCATTCTGTCATTCTGGCTAGTACTAATAGTAAAATGTGAACTACTACTACTACGACTACTCCTGTTCCTCTGTTATCTACACCTAGTCCTTATCCCTTTACACCTATGTGTGGATATAAATAAATAAATAAATAATTATATATATATATATATATATATATATATATATATATATATATATATATATATATATATATATATATATATATATATATATATATATATATATATATATGTGTGTATGATATATATATATATATATATATATATATATATATATATATATATATATATATATATATATATATATATATATATATATATATATATACAGCAAAGTAAACAGATAATAATTGTAATGTAATAAACTAAGTTGGAGTTGGTTTAGATGTTGATCAACCAACATATGTTCCTTTATATTGCTGACATCGATATGTTTGTGTACTAAAACCTAATTATCAATTATTTGAATTAGTTGGAGTATTATTGCTTTCTATATATTTTGGCGGTCCTACTAAACACCGCAAAGGCAGACAAAGTCAGACAAAGGCAGGCAAAGTCTGTTTGTTATGTACGAATGTACCAATTTTACTTTCAAACAACATTAAATCACGCCTTTTAAATATTTAAATATCAAAACAAAGTTAATATAGTTTATTATATACGAATATGTACAAATAAAACAAACATAAACAGACTTTGCCTGCCTTTGTCTGCCTTTGTCTGGCTTTGCGGTGTTTAGTAGGGCCCATATTTTGGGGTGGGAAGGGAAAAACATAAGTACATCTAACTCAAACATGAGAATATGTATTTGTCAGGAGTGTGCAAATATGCTATAGCATAAGCATTTATGATTCAACAAAAACATTTTCAATGTTGAACGCATTGCAGACGTCTTTTTGCTTTGCCAATAAAGAAAGGTATGTGACTATAATACGGCGGATAAATTACGCAAACAAGAAAATGACACGTGTACAACTGAAAGGCATCATTTCCATGAGTCCGATGGCTAAAACTTGTAACGAATAGAAAACTTACTATTCTTAAAGATTAATATGTTAATTCAGTTTGTAGACCTGCTCCTACATATGAACTGTAATCAAAAGGTAAGAAAAAGTATTAAAGTAACAAATTACAAATCATTTAAATTTCGGATACATTAATGTTTCAACTGCATTTATTGTATAAGCATATTTACCTGCTTATTGCCCCCGTTAATGCTCTTACCAACTACACATGCTTCGTATTCACATTCACATATAAAAGAACATTTCGTAATGCTGTATATTAACTTGATATCATGTTTCATATAGTAACATCGCCTTGCCATGTCCTTGAGCAGCAGAGAGGGCGAACCCTACAACGTTTTCAGACAAAATTTTGATTGAATCCTTAAAACGAGCCTTCCTACGATCTCATTTTAACCCAAAAAAATGTCTCAGGGGAAAACCCTACAACGTTTTCAGACAAAAAATTGATTGAAATCTTAACGAGCCTTCCTACGAAATCTCATTTTAACTAAAACAAAATGAAAACGGAGACTTTTACGATTTTTTAATCAATTTTGGTCGCAACTTGTTGTCATCGCCCTCTCTGCTGCTATGGGTTAACAAAAAATAAGAAATGATTTTAACCGAATATTTGATCCAGTCCGATACGATATCGTGTCCGAGGATCATGCAAATTTATTGTTGCGAATCCGTACGGGGTTGACTGAGCATGACTAAAGAAGTTTTTAAATTGATTGAAGTCCATATCAGAACACCATGTCTGCCATATATTTCTAAGAGTATGAGTATCAACTCCGTTGAATACAGCAAGAATATTGCAGTTATCTCTGATGACTTTTGGAACCTGAGTGTAGCGTTGAGTGACATATATCACGTCAGTGTTTTTATGCCTGCCTCTGGAAAAGATCCTAGCAGGATTTTTTTGTTTATCTAACATTATATCGTCGTATACGACTAAATTGTTAATATCTCCATCAATATCATCAATGCTCGGTGCTTCATCGATATCGGTTATAAACTCAATAACACCCTCTCCGGATTTTTCTACCGCGCTGTCGTTAAAATCTTTTAGCACTTCATAACATCGTTGATCATCTACGCTAGGGGCAATTAAATACAACTTATCCCACTTCATCCATCTCATTATTAAATTGAGTAACAATTGCGTTTTACCGGATCCAGATGGCCCGATTATAATCATCCGGATAGAGTTTGGTAGCGCTGCATGATGCTTAACTGGTTCTCTTGTTTTAGTCGCTGAAAAATCAATTATATCCATATTTCTATACATAAATTATGGATCTATATTGTGTGAAGTGTAAAACGCGTACTGGCACAGATGACGTGACAACGATTACAACCAGAAATAACCGATCAGCGCTTTCTGGTAAATGCGTGCAATGTGGTACAAAGAAATTTAGATTTGTGTCTATGAGATCTGATTTTAAAAAAAACGAGGAGGTGATATCGCAGCCAAATTGGCAAAGCTCCCTGGAACCCCATGGGCAAAGTACCCCGGAGAAAAGCACCTTCCAGGATATAGCTACTGTGGACCGGGAACCAGACTTGATATCAGACTCAATAATCAAAATCAACCCAACCCCGGTGAAGAACCAATAAACGCCATTGATAAGGCCTGTCACCTTCATGATGTTGCTTATAAAAGCAGCAATCTGCAACACAGGCATCTCGCAGATGTGAAATTAATTCATGCGTTAAATGCTATTCCTGATAAATCCTTCAAAGAAAAATTGGCTTCCTTTTTGATAAAATCGGCTATGAAAAGTAAATTGATGTTAGGTGCCGGTAATTAATAATATGGAGTCAATTTATTATTCCCCAAGAGGATACTGGAGGGGTAAATCAGCAGTCCATAAACTCGCTAGCGCTGCAAAAGTGAAAAAAACACTGCGGCTAATTGGTTATCCAAACAGGCACTATGGCAAATTTATCTACCACCGCCTAAACAAATTCAATTCTCGCATTTTGATGTGACCGCTCCTAATGAAGTTCATCAGGCTGATATATTATTTCTGCCACATGATCGTGGTTACAAATACGCTTTAACCGTAGTTGATATTGCAAGTCGATACAAAGAAGCAGAACCGTTAAAAACAAAATCAGCCACTGAAGTCGCTTCTGCATTTGAAAGGATTTATCGACGAGGTCCTCTGCACTGGCCAAATCTATTGCAGGTTGATCCTGGCAAGGAATTTCAGGGTGCAGTGTTATCTACAATGAAACATCATAATGTCACCATACGACGAGGGCATACTGCGCTACATCGCGATCAGGCCATTGTAGAACGATTTAATCGGACGATTGCTGAGCGGTTATTTGGATATCAATACGCAAAAAAATTCATCCAAGAAAAAAGATCCCGTGAATGGGTTAAAAGATTACCATCTGTGATTACTGCACTGAATAACGAGATTACTAGAACAATCAACATGAAACCTATCAACGCGATTAAGAAGAAGTCAATACCTGAAAAACCACAAAAAGATTTCAAAGAACCAATTCTTGGTAGTAATGTCATTGTGAGGTACTTATACGAACCAGGAGAGCTTGAAGGGGGTAGAAAAAGGGCTACTGATCCTATTTGGAGTGTTACTGCACACAAGATATCTAGTATAACACGATCAACTGGTAGACCTCCAGTCTATAAACTGGATTCAACTGCCCCTCAGCGGGGTTTTACTCGACAACAACTACAGGTAATTCCCGAGGATACTCAATTGCCACCGCATGGTCTTAACTAGCACCGTTGCGTCTATTGCACTCAAGACAAGTCAACATCACATTGTTTCTGACATGACCGAGATTGTTATTTTTTCTGTCTACGGTGAATTGGCGAGGATCCTTATCCGAATACTGCCAATGCATTATACAATTGCAACTCGCGCAGTGATTATTCTGTTGTTTCTTCAAAGTGATTATTAATTCAGCATCAATATCAAATTCTCGTTGTTTTTTTTTGTCCTGTTGTTTGTAACCGGAGAGGTTTTTATCAATAATTTTAACATCAATATCATTTATTGTGGTGTCATTATCATCGAAAACAATTCTTCGAAGTTGATTTATTTTTCGTACTCTGGATACTGCGAGATAGACTAAATTCGACCATTCGATGTGATTATCCACCATCCAAACAATTGTATCCGATATAGTCAATCCCTGTGAAGAATGTATTGTTGCTGCGTATCCTAGCGTCCACGGGAATTTATTAGCACGCAATGCATCTTCAACGACATTGATATCAACCAGCACAATATCATTTAATACGAGAATTTGTTTTTCACTCTGTCCTGGAATATCAACTTCAATATTCCTTTTTTCGTGTATCCGATGGCCTATAACAAAGGGGTACTGGAAGCGTTGCAAATTTTTCTTTATGCAATTCAAATAACTTCATCTGAAGTGTGTCCCTGACTATTTTTCTACTTGCAATTATCAAATCATTTGGTCTCCATGTTTCCCAGAAATCATTCATTGGAGTTTCTGAAATCACTTCACGCGCTATTTCGCATTGGATTCTATCCGGTTGTAATCTAATTAGCGCTTTGAATTCTCGTAATCGTTCATCAATTGATCTATAATCAGTGGTAATTTCTTCATAATAGTCTACAAAACCCCTTAGCCATTCATGTGGAGATGCACCGACAAATGGTGGTGGTTGGCCGTGATCACCGCACATGACGACTTTTGTGTTTTTGTTTAACAACCACTCGAGAAATGTTTGTAATACATCTAATGACACTGTGCATATTTCATCCCAAATTATGATTTCAGGAATGAATTTATCACCCATACGCTCAGGAGTCCATTTGTCACCCTTCCATCGAAAGAAACTATGGTAAGTACAGGCATTTACCCCTCGCTGTATCATCTCTCTGGCGAGTCTGTGAGTCGGTGTTAGCACAATCATGGTTGACCGACGAAATAATTCAATTGCACGAGTTGTCTTTCCTGACCCACCACAACCGTTTAAATAAACTGTCTAGTATCTACATACTGGATCAGATACCGGTGGTGCATTAGAAAATTCTGATTGAATTTCAATACGGTTACAACAAAGATATTTATCATCCATGGCAACGTCTGCGGATTCACAATACTCATGTAGCATCTCCTTTTTAAATCGCCAACGCCCCCAATTTTCTTCGGGATCTGTGAATTTAGCTACAGCTGATTTGTACTTATTGTGTATATACATCGAATCAGTGGCCACTCTAACCGCGGTATTAGGAAATCTATTTATCATCGAAAATAGATTAATAGAAGCATAGGCTAGCATAGATGATCTTAAATGTGTATACTGGGAATTATATCCATCACAGTAGGTAACAACCGTACCTAATTTCTCACCATTGGATAGAAAAGCATCCTTACGGGATACAAGTTTTCCCTGTTTCATTAAATCCGTTACAATAAAATCGTATTCAGCGACGTCTATGATCAACCGCGAAGAATATTTTGCGTTGTCGTATCTTCCACCATGGGTAAATTTACCGATTATTCTTCGTCCAAAATCTTTTGCTTGTTCTTTTTTACTTTCAAATAACTTCTTAGACAAATTCATGATTTTTTCTTCATTGAAATCAGGGAATTGTTTTCGCTGTTCGCTGATTATACGATCTAAATCGGGTTGTGGTAGCCAAACTTCTTTCTGAGCTCGATAGCATATAATAGCCTCGGAAACAATCAACGATATTAGCATACCACAATCAATCATATATCTCAATAGCACTATTGGCATCCAGTGTTTTTCAGATAGGTGTCTACCGAGCCAAACATAACTACACGGATGTAACCTTGTAGCTAATTCGAATGATATCACACGAGCGAATCCGGTTAAATCAAAATCAGGCAATGGTCCATTAATCGCAACACGAGTCATTTCATGCGTGGGGTGTCCAAATCGTTTGAAGTACTCAGCACATTCCCCATATCCGAGAAAACTTCCGGGATAACACGCGGATATATCAATTGAAATAATACCATCACGTGAGTATTTCGTATTCCACAGTCCTCCATGACCAAATTTGACGCAACTCAATTTAACATCCTCGACAAAATCACTTCGTGTTGGACGCCATGAGTTTTTTTCTCTTGCGAAGTGAGCTACCACTGATGGAATAGTAAAACTATCCGTGAGTAGTTTTTCATGGGAATTCTCCGGTGAAAAATCACTAGCGATTTTTCTCATTCTGTTATCTAATTCTTCAACGCGATATAATTCGCCATTTGGTCTTACAAATTGATCAAATCCTATTTCGGGATCTTCATCACTTCTAAGTAACCACACTGACACAGGATCATCTTTACACAACGCATGAATAGCATCGAATAATTTCTCTTCATAGAAAACATCCCCGACGAACTCCTTAGGGATATATTTCACGGTTCGTTCTCGTGGAAATACTGTTACCGCAGGTGTCCACGCGTGTTTGTTATGATCAATAATCTGTATTGGCGCTCCATTTTTGTTATATTTCGGTTCGTATAAAACCTCTCCGGTTATCGTCATAACGGTTATTGGAAATCTTAATGATGTTTCTAATTTAGCTATATCAGAAATCTTTGCACCATGCTGTTTCACTGTCAGTTCCCATTCGGTTATTTTCCTACGTCGCAGATCAGTTAGTTTATTTCCTCGGGATGCATTTGTGAAGTGTTCCATTACCCGTGTTGCCACGCAATTCAGTGAACTAGAATATTTCATAGGAGCTAGTTTTGCGATATCGGGTTTATCATTTAACGGATATATCCCATAAACCATTGCTGTTACGGGATAAGATCTTTCGTAGTATGGTTTGTCAATGCAGGTTAGAATTCCTGGTTTGGAATCTCTACTCACAATGACAGCTTTTTTTTTCTTGAGGATTGGTTCAAATTTATCCCTAATAATCCATTTGCCATCGACTTCGATAATGAATTTTATTCGGAAAAAATACCTTTTTTCCCCAACACGTGAAATTATCACTGCTGCTTTTTCATCATTCATGGTAGCGTCAACAACACCATCAATTCGAAATGTTGACCAACAATAAGATGCTCCATCACGCTTGAATTCATTAAAACAGTCTCTGATTTTACTAATCATGGCTTTATCAAGAATTGTATTCTTTGGTGTATTAGAAACTATATCGAGATTGAATTGAGCATCTTTCCAGGGTAATCTCTTGGACGTTTTTTTTGGTTTATCGAGATTAAATTTAGGATTAATCTTCAATAATCTCTTAAACTCTCTCATGTTTCCGTCTATTAAACGTTTTTTTTTGGTTTATCGAGATTAAATTTAGGATTAATTTTGTTACGTTTTTTTGGTTTATCGAGATTAAATTTAGGATTAATCTTCAATAATCTCTTAAACTCTTTCATGTTTCCGTCTCTTGGACGTTTTTTGGGTTTATCGAGATTAAATTTAGGATTAATCTTCAATAATCTCTTAAACTCTTTCATGTTTCCGTCTCTTGGACGTTTTTTGGGTTTATCGAGATTAAATTTAGGATTAATCTTCAATAATCTCTTAAACTCTTTCATGTTTCCGTCTCTTGGACGTTTTTTGGGTTTATCGAGATTAAATTTAGGATTAATCTTCAATAATCTCTTAAATTCCTTATCAGTATTGAATTCAGCATTTTTCGAAGGCGTTCTCCTTAACTCCCTCATGCTATAATTAAAACAAGCATTTAAATGAAAGATTTATATATAATGAATCACTGTAAGTGGCTTATGATTGGATCAACAACCCCGTGTAACAAATCATGCAGAAATGAATTCTGTGGGTATCATATGCAAAGCTTTCGTCGTGGAAGCCTTGGCCCGTTACCCTGCATACGATGTGGGGTTGGGGTTAGGGGAAAATCTCAGTTGTGTTTGAATTGCATTGGAAAGCGATACAGGGAGTTGAAGCGTTATTATGATAAAAGAATAAAAAATGGACAATCAATCAGAAATTATGACCCTGAAAAAGTCCCTGACACTGACAACGTCCCTGACAAAATCATAAGAACTCCTCAAGACTACATCGAAAGATTATCCAGTGATGTAATCATTAAACCAAACAATGAATTAGACAAATAGTATTTAGTATACGAATGAACCAAGAATTCAGACCACACCCTGTGATCACAAATTATGAAGCATCTAGTGATGGTGTTGTAAGAAACCGCAGACTGAAGAAACCAGTTGGTTCTGACAATGGTGGGGGATATTTGAAGTTTGGCGCTGGAAGGAAATTTTATTACTGCCATCGTTTCGTGTACGAGTGTTTTTATGGATTGATCGAGGATGATTTTGTTATTGATCACAAGGATTCTAATCCAAAGAATAATTCTTTATCAAATCTAGAAGCCGTTACTCAAAGTGAGAATACCAAACGAGGGAAGACTGGCACTTGCAAAACGGTTGGGAAGAGACCCGTAAAATCTTTTAATACGATAACTAACGAAGAAAAATATTTCAATCGATAGCTAGCGCCGGAAGGCATTTCGATATTTGTGGACCCTCAGTACGAAAAGTTGCAGAGGGAATTTATCGATCTGCGATTTCAAAAGGGACTGGACAGAAAATTCGATTTAGTTACGTCTAATGCGTCATATTTTTCATTTAGAAATATGTCATTGTTATAGAATATGAATTCTGAAAATATGAATAGCATTATATCCGAGATTTCAAAATTGAAAAGTTGGGATATTGAACTATCAGATGGGTTAAATCCTGATCAAATCATGTCTGATTTTCAGGATATAGAATACGGAGTTAACAACAATAGATATATGCTGCCAAAGCAATACGCGCTCATCAAAAGAATTCAGAATTCTATTCGGGACTCTCTTGCATTCTCCAGTGACGTAAGTGTGTTCGCTCCGTTATATGCTATCGTAGAACGAATACGAAAAGAATTAGGTAACGAATACGAATTGAAAAAGGAGGTTAATTCTAAAATTAGAAACCTACGGGCGTTAATTCAAGAAAATGAACAATTTTGATTGACCATTTATCATTATTTGATTGACCGACCATTTATCATTATTTGATTGTGACCGTCCTTCCTAGAGATTTTCATTTTTTTAGCATTTTTTGATTGATAATGTCAAAAACAGTGAAAATATTTCACACTGAATAAAAATTGATGGACGGTTCAGATTGATCAAAATAGAATGAAGGAAGTGTGGTATTATTTATTTTTATATACAATTTCCACACTTCCTTCATCAATGATAACGCCCTTAAAATGTCAAAATAACACTTCCACGATGGTGTTAGGTCGGATTGAAAAATTGTTTTGCAATTGAAACATTGTTTCTGATTTCAAATAATGGTCAATGAAGCATTAACGACCCGATTGGCTCGTGAACGACTGGATGCAATCAGGAGATTTATACCAATTCGTGACTCTGTAAGGAATAAACTGCAACAACGACAGAGTCTTCAGACTGATTTTGCTGAGGGATCTGAAGAGTTGTTTAAACCAGTAACTACAGCAACGAAAGGGGTAGAGCGTGCTATACTGGGAGATGATCCTGACGGTAAAAGAAAAGAAGAGGGTCTTATTCCTGTGTTAGAAAAAATAGCAAAAAGAACTAAACAAACAAAAAAATCCTTGCAATCACTTCCTCAGGATATATCAACCGCTTCGAAACGAAAATTTAAAGGATTTCAGGAAGAACTAGTTAGTGGACTACCTAAATCAATTATATTTACCGAGAGCGCTAAACAACAAATTCTCAACGAGGATATAGACAATTTAGGTGAATTCGCTGCTAACAGCTATGATTCACAAGAGAAGTTTTTCACGGACAATTATTCGGATTATAGAATGTCACATAATGAATGGGCTAATATAGTGTATGAAATAAATACTGGGAGTTTAGATAGAAGGATGAAGGAATACAGAGACTTCAAGAGAAAATTTCAATTCCAAATAAGACAGCCATACGATGAGAAGAAATTTCTGGGGAGTGGTCTAGTTGGAAACGCTAGCGTTTCATGTCCTGGTAGTGTTCTCAGTGATATATCACGATTAGAGGTTCTTGTAGGAGGGTTCCGAGCTGGAAATAACTCTCCAGAAATAATTAATGAAGCAGCTGATATCTGTAGACGATTATTTCAGGGTGGTATCATGGATATCAGCACATATCGAGATTTCATTGGCGAGTTAGTGGAAAGTGGGTATCATAGTGACTGAATTGAAAAGTCAATTGATTAGATAAATAACAATTGAAAAATTGTTTCTGATTTCAAATAATGATCATACACTACAATCATGATAAACCAACCCCCGTCTACGTAGTTAATTCACGGTTTCCAGTTTATAGAGCATACTACGGAGATGGTTTAGGTAATACCATTGCAGGGTTATTTGCGAGAATGGCTCCAAAAGTGATGCCGTTGGCTAAACAATTAGGAATGAAAGCAATTGATGTTATTCGTGATAAGGGTATTGGTGCTGTTGGAGATCTTGCGGGAAAAGCGTTTTCAACTGCGAAGAATGAATTAACATCATTAGTGAAATCACGGATGAAATCCAAAGGATTTTCAAAACCGTTACCGTCTACAGCGGAAATGCCTGCAAGTGTTAGTAGAATTATAAATAACGCAGTAGATGAAAAATTAGCGTCGATGGCTTAAAACCCCGACCAAAGCAATATTGCAAATATGATAGCAGGAAGTGGCTTTAAAAAACTACGACGATAAAATGGAAAATCGCGATTTAGACTCTGATAAATAGAATAAAATGTTCAAACAGTCACCTGATCCAGCGTTTGATATAGATGCCCCAGTTCGCAAGGATGATTCTGTACGCGATTATCAATATTACGCCTATCATGCAATAGACTCAAATAGTCGAGCAAGAATTGATCTTCAAGTCCATGATACCAGTAAATACTTTTTGCCCTGTGAAGCGTTTATCGAAATCGAAGGAGAAATTATACGAACAAATGATACAGAGTATCCAGCTGATACTCAAGTCGGGTTTGTCAATAATGGTATCATGGCGTTATTTGAGAGTGCAAAATATCTCATTGATGGAAAAGAAATTGAGGCGATAGATCGCGATGTTGATGTGGCTACAACAATAATAGGGTTAGCGAGATATTCTGATGATTATACAAGATCAGCAGGACCCTCTATGATGTTTGCAAAGGATGGTAAGAATACCGCTGGAGGAAATTCATTTATTATAAGACGACCAAAGAATAATGCTGGTAATGCTAATATTGATGCCGAGGATATGATTATAAACAACGATCCTAATTTCAATCTCGGAGCTGCAACACGTATGTTAATGTTGGAAGGGCGGCGTAAATCATTTTCATGCGCGATTCCACTGCATCACATATTTGGATTCTGTAGAAACGTCAGAAAAGTTATTTATGGAGCGAAGCATACAGTATCGCTTGTACGAAAGAGTGATGATAATGACGCAATCTGGAGGATTCCAGCAGACAATGCAAATCCCAATACTGATGCCGGTAAAGTCAATTTAACAAAAATATCATTGTGGATGCCAGTGTTGACTCCATCAATCACCGCAGAAGAACGATTACTATCATTTATGGACCAAGGAGGAAAATCATTACTAAGTTGGCTAACCGTGAGTACAGATGTTAAACAATCAAATATCAACGGGTTATTCACGTGGAATCTAGCATCAAAACAAGGCGTTTCTGCGCCACGTCATATATTTATTGCGTTACAGGATAACACACGAGTTGGCGATCAACGTTTCAGTCATATGATATTTGATCAATTAGGTGTGAAAGACGTCTCACTGAGAATAAACGGCCAGCAGGAACCATCTGAAGATATACAACTTAATTACACAGAAAATCATATTGCACGAGTTTATCATCGTCTGTTGTCATTATGGCACGTGATCAAAATGTGGATACTGGTTTGCAAATATCACAATTGGATTTTAAAAGTCTCTATCCGATCTATTACTTCTCACTGGAACATCTCGATTTGATGAGACAATCTGTTGTTGATATACATTTTAGAGCTAATGTGACTCGTGGTGCTATTGCTGATTATAGAGCGGTTGCTGTCATTCTCAGCGACAAATCAATGTTACTTGAAGGTGTTGGAGGAAGAATGAGAGTGGTAGATGCCCCAGTGGAAAACATGTAATTGAAATTGTAAACGATTTAGAATCAATCAATTATGTATAATGTCATATAGTAATATTAGTGTTGCGTTAACTCCTGGTCAAATCAAAAAATTGCAATCGGAATCAGCTAAAAAATGTGGAACCACAATCACGTTGAAACCCAACCAAATGACTGGTGGTGCAAATAAACTATCGCTGACAACTCGTCAGGTGAAACATTTCAATGATGCACTAGTAGCAAAAAAGGGTGTTCAGATTATTCTTTCTGCGGCTGCTATCAAAAATATGGTTAAAACAGGCGGTATATTTCCGTTGTTAGCTGCGATTCCAGCATTGATTGCAGCAGCAGCCCCAGCGGTGGCTAAAGCGGCAGCGTTAGGAGCCGTTGGTACTGCAGCAGGAATGGCACTAAAGAAGGCAACTGGGAAAGGATATAAAAAAAGGGAAAGGGTCTAAGACTACCAGGAACCCCGTATTCGTGGTACAGCGGAAAGGGTCTAAGACTACCAGGAACGATTTATTAGTTGAAAACCCAATTGTTGAGGAGTTTATGACTCGGGAATCGAAGATTCCTATGTCCAATTTTGATTTACTCGATGCTGCTAAAAAACTAGCGATTAAAAACTTCAGAGGTGTTTTTATGAAGGATCAATTACCGACACAACCCAACAGTGTTGAAACCGGAATCATTAATTTAGATAACAGCACCGGACCTGGAACTCACTGGGTTGCATGCGCTATTGATCCACGTGGGATTGTTTATTTCGATTCATATGGATTAGCCCCACCAAAAGAGTTTATGCGTTATATAAAAACCCTTCCAATGAAGACTTGGTATTCTACGCTACCAACACAAACGATGATTGACCCACCAATATGTGGCAGCGAAGTATTAAATGTCCTTAACGCTATTTCTAACTCCTTGAGTAACCCAAGCGGAAAACCACCACATGTTGTCGTGAATGAATACACTAGTAATCGCTGGAGAAAATCGAAGATTTTTCAACGAAGTCGTCAAAAACGATTTTAGAGAGAGAAAGAGTTTTACAATAACATGATTGATATTTGGGGGAGATCTTTGAAACCCAAACAAGATGGCACTGCGACAGGTGATATAAAAAAATTAATTAAAGATGAAATCGCTGAGACGTTAAATTTAGTAAATGTTGACCCGAACGAAATAGTTGTATTTCAAGACAAGCAGGGTAAATTGAAAAGCAGTGATGTGTCATTGAATGACATTTTGATACGGCAGCGCGACGCCGCTGAAAACTCTATTGCGCTGTATTCCAACGACGGACGACTTAAACCAGGCGCACTTGTGTCTACGATCACCGACGCGATTGCCGCCCACGACAACAAGATTGCCGCCCAAGACAGCATGATTACCACCCAAGACAACAAGATTACCGCCCACGGCCGTGAGCTGGATGATCATATACGAGGTTATAATTCTTTTCGCAAAAATGTCGTACATAAATTCTTTGGAACCCCGCTTGTGGTTGGCATGACTCTCACTGAAATTAAAAACTATCTATCGCTATTCTTTTTTAACAAGGACGCGGGAAGGATGATGAATGAAAATGAAATCAAGGCAAATTATCTCGATATTTCTAAACTAATAGAAGATCAAAAACCCACTAACGACGTCATTGTTAAGTTTTTTGGAACCCCGCTTGTGGCAGGCATGACTCTCGCTGAAATCAGTGAGTTTATCGGCAAGCACACTCACAATGCCTACATCGCTAATAGTTTCTTTGGTGTCCCGGCTACATCTACGATGACTCTCAAAGATATTAATATGTTTATGGTGAGACAAACAACACTTAATACCATCGTGGATAAATTTTTAGGGAGAACACCTGTGTCTGAAACCACATCGTTGACAGGCCCGACCCTCGCTGAAGTTAAAAAAGCTTTTGACGAACAAAAATCCGCCAGTGAAATGGTTAATAATTTCTTTAGAGGACCTGAAGGTTACGATACCACTACGACATATTTTGACCTCGCTAGTGATTATAAACTCCGAGTAGATATGGAATTTAGCTTCTTTTTGACTTCATTTTTTAAACGCCGCAATAAAACGTTGATGAAATATACTGAAATCGATAAAACCTATTCCGACGTCATTGACGATATTCTTAAACTAAAGGGGAATTTTGAGCGGGTACAAAAACCAGTCAATGACATTGTTGATAAGTTCTTTGGAATTCCACACAACGCGGGTATGTCTCTCGTTGAAATTATCGCGGCTATCAATAAGGTAAAAATTCCACATAGTGTAAGCGCCGTTAATAACATCGTGTACACGGTTGATAGTGGAACTTTTGATTGGATCCGAGGAAACAGAAATTATCTTTATGTTGGCCACAGACATACTGGTGTACCAGGTTGCTACCGACTTACAATAATACATCACCGTAAATTTGCTTTGGAATTCAGCAACACAGGTATCAGAGGTGTTAACACGCTGACATATATGCTAGAGAAAATACCAAAACCTCCACCCTCTATACCAATCCCGCTTACGATTGCTATAAACAATTCCGACGAGTCTGTGATTAGGGAGTCGCTACCCTGGATAATAGAATTTTTATACGGTATCCCCCCATCCGATCCTAAAACCACTTTGTTAATAGGATAATTGAAAGGAAAATCCTTCGGATTTCACAATTGAAAACGCTAGCGTTTTTAAAATAACAATGATTTCATCAACTCAATGTCGCTATGATCAGGTCAGAGAATTTCAAAATAGACTCAAAACCCTCGCCGAGGAGTATCAAATAAAAATAAAAAAATACCGACGAAGAATCACCGCAATTAATGTTACTATGTACTCGGTGTCAAGCGTTCTCGCTGGCGCCGGAATAATACTTGCATCGGTTACAATGATTGCCCCGGTCGTAGTTCCAATTTGCATTTCTGCGGTGGCTATAATCGGGGGTATATCAACCGGGATCATAAAAAAGATATCATCATGCAGCCAGAGTAAACTGCAGAATTACTTACTTCAATTTCATATTGTATCAACCGCATACTCGCAATTATCATTGATGATATCATCGTCACTCGATAATACGATTATATCAGATAGTGAATTCTCAGCGATGGTCAGTATTTTTGATTCCGCGATATCGAAATTAGAGCGACAACATGAATATAATAACAATGACAACACCGATGGAATTGGAAAACACGAACCCGAAAACCAAAATGATCTCAATAATCTTAACCATACCAAATTGTGAGTTCTCAGTGATGGTCAGTATTTATGATTCCGCGGTGTCAAAATTAGAGCGACTACAACAGTATAGCAACGATGACAACACCGATGGAATTACTTCAACAAATAGTGGAGAACACGAACCCAGTACAAACAAGCATGATATCAATAACATCAACGGAACCCGAGTTTAGTGTGAATTTCCCTAGCCCAGTCCCCGTGAAGGAGATAGCGCTAGCAAAATTACGAGTATACCACAGTTGGCCTAATATCAGATCAAAATCATTTGGTGGTCAACAACCCAATAATTCTTTAGTGTTTGCGAATAAGAATAAAGATGACGGGACTCCAGACTGGAAAGTTGTTTCGATACCAACAGGGTCATACCAAATCGAACAAATCAATAATGAATTCGCGCGTAGAATAAAATCGATTACTGGAGTAGAGTCAAAAATAGCTATAACAGTTCATGAACCAACACTATCATCCGCAATTGAGATAAGCACAGAAGGATACGTCGTAGATATCTATCAGAGTTCTATTAGAACCGTACTAGGATGGCCTGAATTACCACCGGAAAAATCCACCACCAACTTAACCACGGACGTAGAATCATATCATGAAATCAATCCCAGTTATCGAGATAATTTATCTGATATAAGAAAAGGAAAAATCGCCGATAGATTTATATTCACCAACAAAGACACATTGCAATGGGATTTTATCATTAAAAGAACAACCGACTCATCTGTTACTATTTCATTTACGCTAACTGACGTCCGTGGCTATTTTAATGAGATTAAACAATTATATGACACACAACTAGAACAACTACGGAAAACAAGATCGCAAAAACACGTTGAAATAATAAATCAACTTATATCCGACATGGAATATATCTATGAACTAATTATTCAAACAATAATTAATGACAACAGCGACAATAAACAACGATTCCTAACCGATTACAATACCACAGAAGACAATCTGCGTAATTTCAAGTTTCCGAAATACAACGCTGATAAATTAGCAAGAATTGTTAAAACCGATATCAAAGCGCTACAAAAATCAGATTCAACTGTCCTCCTCAAACATAATAATGATCCAGATGGTGGCGGTAGGCATATTGCCCCTCATAATGTGAATATTTCAACGGTGATTGCGCTCAATTTAGTATGTGATGTAATTGAAGGAAGCTATCAAATTAATCTAGAGCAATCAAATCAAGCTCAGCAGGGATATATTCTTTATTCGTTTGCACCAACAGCTCCTCCAGTATACCTAATTATTGAAAACCCAATTAATCCTGTCTACATGCGATGCCATAATAATTCATTAACCAGAATTAATTTCAAACTCACCGACCAGTCAAATAATCTGATTGATTTACAAGAAGAGGTGTTAGCGATTAGTTTGTTTGTAAAGTCCTAAGGACTTTCATCATAAAGACTCGATCAAATATTCGGTTAAAATCATTTCTTTTTTTTTGTTAACCCATAGCAGCAGAGAGGGCGATGACAACAAGTTGCGACCAAAATTGATTAAAAAATCGTAAAAGTCTCCGTTTTCATTTTGTTTTAGTTAAAATGAGATTTCGTAGGAAGGCTCGTTAAGATTTCAATCAATTTTTTGTCTGAAAACGTTGTAGGGTTTTCCCCTGAGACATTTTTTTGGGTTAAAATGAGATCGTAGGAAGGCTCGTTTTAAGGATTCAATCAAAATTTTGTCTGAAAACGTTGTAGGGTTCGCCCTCTCTGCTGCTCCTTGGCTACGCAAACATACAATTTTAAATTACGTATTTATTGATCAACAGATGTAAACATACAAAGACAAAGACCACCTGACATTATACAGTGCCCATTCTTTATTTTTAAAAAATACACATTCCTTGTATTTACGACACTGGTGTTACCTGAATTCTTTGTTCTATAGCATTTATCACTGTCATTATGCTATCAATAACTTCTTTCATTTGATCTAAATTCATTATTATCTTGAGCTATTTTTGCAACTGGTACACTGCCAATCAGATATTTACTTTCCTGAAACTCGTTTCTTTCTTTTCTTTCAATAACTCGTTATTTGTATTGAATAGTATCTAGAATTCTTGTGATCAATGAGACATATGTATTTCTATTCAGCACAAACGCTGCATGACACCAATTTCTGAATAGAGCATTTAAAGATATTACCTCGGTGAAATACTAATACTTGATTACCGCTTGGTCATAGTAAATGACGACAGGTGATGATTATCTTACGGAATGTTATAGACACATCTCTCTCTCTCTCTCTCTCTCTCTCTCTCTCTCTCTCTCTCTCTCTCTCTCTCTCTCTCTCTCTCTCTCTCTCTCTCTCTCTCTCTCTCTCTCTCTCTCTCTCTCTCTCTCTCTCTGGGACAGGGTGGGACCAGTAACGGCCTTAGCAGATGTGTGGCCCGCTTTTGGCGGCCACTATGGATTTACGCGCTGGGCCCCAGTAAGCACGGCATTTGGAAATAAACATAAGAATGGTTTATATGATATTGAACTTAAAATATTCTTCCATCGCTTTAAAAAAAATACTTCCTCTCTATAGACATATTTTACGCGCGGGACCGCTCTGAGGGTTGGGCTTGATTGGACCAAATTGGGCTCTGGGTGAGATTGATTGGAAGATGCACGGTTGCATGTCTCATAAGCGAGTTCCTTCATCAAAGACAAGCAAACCCAACAACGTATGAGAGAGAGAGAGAGAGAGAGAGAGAGAGAGGGAGAGGGAGACAGAGAGACAGAGAGAGATAGAGAGTGAGAGACAGAAAGAGACAGACAGACAGAGACAGAGAGAGACAAAGCATAAGTAGTAATATGGGGCACCTGCGTTCAAATGTGAATTAACATTACGCCGGAGGTTAACATCGGGGGATAACTACTCAAACGAACATGTAGCTTTGATACTGTAAAGCTGAGGTCTATGCTGTGCCCCGACTGTGTCCCCGACTGACTCTCTGAGTCACCAACTAGTTGGCAGACTGTATCGCTGGCTATTTCGCGCGTCTTTACTCGATCTAAGCAGAGAGAGAGAGAGAGAGAGAGAGAGAGAGAGAGAGAGAGAGAGAGAGAGAGACGGGGGGATAGTTCGAATAGATGAGATGAGAGATCTATTCAGTTAAAATGTGTATTGTCGCAAGATTTCCGCGTTTCTTATACTAGGCTTGTCGACTTGTACCTTAATCGACGAAAGACCTTGTCGCGACACTGCTTAAATTATCCGGCCTAGCACTTTCCTGTCCGGCGAACTGTGACCAAATATGCTTGTTTCAGCGGGTGGTTATAAAGTCTCACTTGCTAGGCGACGTCATCACAAGATACTGCTTTATAACACACCACCAGCCACATGCGTCCACATGTATATATGCACGCCCAGGCGAAATTACCTGACCCAAAAACTAAATAGCCATGAAGTGTTTATCAGGATGACAAATATCTGACAAATATAAAAATGAATATGTCCATAGCGTTACATATATCTGATTTAATATATATTTTATTTAATTTAATTATTTGTCAGTTGTAAATTATTTGTTTGTTGTTGGTTTTGTGTGTGTTGTTGCTATTTTATTGTAAATTAATTCACTGGAGATGATATTTGTTTCAGAAAATCAGTTGACCTGAATTATTATTTGTTCAACAACTTATGTCAACCTAGATCCAGGGATTGATTCAGGGCAAAGAGGTAAACAGGTTTTAGTTTAATTTCAAAATTATTGGTTTCCGTCAAGATCAAGATGGGACTAGTGAACAGCCTTTTATTCTTTTATTCTTCTCGTCAGAGTCATTTTAGGAGTACATGATATAAACACGATCACGTGACTCCTCGCCCCCCACCCCCACCCATTTTATCTTGATTTCTCAATTTGAGGATTGTTTCGTAACTGTGTAATAGAATACGATATAATCTTTGTTTTATTGAAATATTGTCAGTTTGGGGCTTTTACAACTGACGTTAGGTCATTTTCTGTTGTTGTATCCAATTTTATAATTCCATTTAAGTTTTCTTAAGTTTATTTGAATTTTATCTCTGGAAATATTTGATGTGCCTATACAGAATTCTTTGACAAAGTCAGTTTATCAAAATTGTATTCGGATTTCCAATACTGGATTGTTCAATGTTGTGTTTCTACAAGGAACTGTTGATGAGCAAAGTATAGACTTCAGTATACGTCATCATCTTCTGGTTTGGATTTTCCAAAATGACTCAAACTTGAATGTATTATAACATTTCTTTAATAGGACTTTTCTAATTTAATTCGTGGATTATTATTGGATTACTTTCGGATATGATTCTTTACACAGTAAGGTGTTCTTTCCATTTTTACAATCTTTTTCCAGGGAAATAAATTATTTGTCAAATTTTACAAAGCTTGTTGTTTTTACTTTTTCTGTATTACTATTTATTAAAGAATAAACATGTAACTCTTAGATAATTAAAAATCGACATTTTGTTTAAAACATATAGTCATCCTGTAAATTTAGAGAACAAATGAATGGAAACAAATTTGATGTATTTTGTTACATTTCTAGGCTAACGATTAGTTGAATTAAATAAAGAACCCGCTGCAATGTGAAAACCTGGCTTCAGCTCACATTTCTATAATAATTTCAGTACTAGGTGTGAAATGAGTCATCGAAATATTGATGTATCGACACTTGTGTTGAAACGATACACATATCGAAACAAGAGACACATAATCGATGCAAAACTAATTTACTGATTGCATGTTATTTTTCATCTTCAGCAGTCATGAATAATTCGTATTAGTTGCCTTGTAATTCTGTAAAATTATAATCCATCTGAAACAGCAAACACGAAAAAGATTATTTGAGAATACCTACTCGCCGTCTACAAGTTATCACAAAGTGACATGGCTTGAAATCTGCACACACACACAAACACACACACACATGCTAATTACTTTAACCCAGAAGTATTTTCAGCATATAATATACGTTTCAAATGTGTAACACATGTTTAATGATGTACTTTACTCATCATTCAATAACCACTTTCATCCGAAGTTTATACTTTGAATTGTATCTGGGTCCCTTTGGTCGATTTGAAAGCTATGCGACACGTGTGTTGCATGTTGAAATAGGTTGCATTGAATTCTCATTTGTGGTTATTGCTTGTTCCAGTCCAGGTTAAATAATAACCACCAATCGTAAAATCAATGCAGCTTACTATATAAATGTACCGGCAGAACAAGAGAGATACTTCGCGGAAAAGTCATTAGATATGTAAAGTACTTAAGCGGAAAAGCTGTCAGGGTATGCGATTGCAAAATTCGTGCAACATTTGTGCGACCTCACTCGCTTGGAGAACAGTATAACGCGAGAACTCTCGCAAATCCCTTAAAAATCCCACATATCAAAATATGCTCGGTGAAGTATGCAATTTTTATTTAACCGTTCTTGTCTTGATATCTGTTTATCGGGTGGCAACTGTTCTACAACTGGGTTCTTCAAGCATGACGTTGTTGCTGCTATAGGGTTTAACGCCATATTTCAGCACAAGATAGGCTATGCATGACAGCCGGTAGTAATGGAGGAGGGAGAACCTGGGAAAGCCCGGAAAGAACCAGCGATCTACGAGAAACTACCGGCAAACTCTCTCTCTCTCTCTCTCTCTCTCTCTCTCTCTCTCTCTCTCTCTCTCTCTCTCTCTCTCTCTCACACACACACACACACACACACACACTCGCACGCACACACACACATTGGCCAAACCGGAGGCTCGAACCCACGCAGACAGAGGTGAGATGGCAGTGATCGGTAAAGGTGAGCGACTTAGTCCACTCTGTCACTCGGGGCCCCTCAATAAATGGTTGTGAGACTAAATATGATTATCACAGCGTGTTCACGAATAAGCATTATGGTGTACTTCGGACCTTTCATGAAGAAAGTTTTATTAATGCGTTTTAAAATACATGCTACCTGGAAAACCCATGATGTCTCATTTTTGAGTGGCTCATTACGATTGGATTCGGCAACCGTTTGTTAATGTTAGTGATGATGACAATAATTTTTAACGTTATGTAGTGTATTGGATTATTGGAGCTTGGAACGAGTTAATTGAGATACCAGTTAGTGATTTTGAGCCCGCGATGGTGTTAAATACGAGTCAGATGTACGTGCTAGATGTAAACATATAGACGTCATGTCCATGTCAGGGGTGTTTCAAAATAAAATGTACAAAGGACACAATACTGAGCCTAATTAAAACAACGGACAATTTAAAAGAGTAATGCAAGGGTTATGATGAGTTGAATAACATAAGGGTAAAAAATTAAATTAAGAAATAAAGATATTTATTTTAATACCACTGTCTGAACATGCATCGATAGACTAAATACCTTTATAAAGCATTATGCAACATATAAGGAAAAAAGCATGGTGATCAGTAATTCCTGATCTAATAAACGATGTTTATGTTAGTGATCAATCCTATTTTGAATCACATGTCTTTAAAAGATAATATCTGTGATCTTTGGCATATTGTGCATAACAGTCACAAAGATAGATTTCTCAACATATATAAGCTGACAAAGCCAGCTATGTATTTGCCCCTTCAGAAAGAAGCACAAAACAGTATTGATCAAAGAAAAGGAGAAGGTTATGCTAGAAAAAATACATCGATTAACGAGTATACAACTAGAGTTGACATCTGTCAAAGATGTTGATTTCAGTAGATCTCTAAGAAAGTGGAGCAGAAGAACAAAAACAGATATTAAAGTTGACATAAATATTGATCTATGACCATTTCTTCTAACTTCTCCATTTTCTTTGATAACAGGGGAGGTCTCTCTTACGATAAATCGTTTCATCATCTCTCCTTAAACTATACATGGAGAACAAATTTGGAATTTTTCTTTCTATGCCGAGATATTTAACCAGTGAATAAAGGTGATGATCGAAGAAAATATATGAAATTAGCATCGAATGTACGATGGGGCAAACTGCAGTTTATCGTCTTGTGTAAATTTTAAAAAAATATGTAAAATAGGACTCGGTGTAGTCAATAGTTTTCCTTCGTCACTAACAAATACGTCTCAGCCATGCTAATCAATTAAGTGTATGTCTCAGGCATGCTAATCGATAAGGTTTACGTCTCAGCCATGCCACTTTGTATGATTCAAGTCTGAGCTATACAACGACCTTATTTAAATTTTTGTGTATCAAATGAAAACTGCGTTTGACTGCACTGTCCGTGTATTATTAATGATTAACTGAAAACATTTGTAATGAACGTACCTTAAAAAATAATATTTCCTTGCTTCTCTCATAAAATTATCCGGTGGAACCTTTCTAAACAAAATGGAGGCATAGTCTCAACCCGGATGTTTAAATTGACTTGGATATATTTATATGCAAGATTAGTCATCCTGTATACTGTCAGCCAATCAGAAGAAGTAGGTCAGGTTTAATAATATAGGAATCCTGTATTACACATTACATAGTCCATACTCTAAATTAAATATAGATCTAAAGTAAAAATATTGTAAACATAAAAAGACATATACGTCACACGTTCAAGATTACAGATCCATCTGCAATAATTAACTGCACCCTGTATTGTTAAAAATGAAAGTAAGTGGCACATTTAAAGAATAATTCGTTTCATCTACTAATAATATATGAATTTAAATGAATGTCATAGTTTCAAAGGTTACATATTCATTGGTGTATTTGTGAATTGAATTGTGTAAGACAGAAGACTAGAAGGGACAACTATAGAAACATTCTTCTTCTTCTTCTTCTTCTTCTTCTTCTTTTTCTTCTTCTTCTTCTTCTTCTTCTTCTTCTTCTTCTTCTTCTTCTTCTTCTTCTTCTTCTTCTTATTATTATTATTGTTATTATTATTATTATTATTATTATTATTATTATTATTATTATTATTATTATTGACTAGTTATAATGTTTGTGTAAGATTTTAAAATTCAATGATAGTATTGTATAAACTAGTTGAAGTGGAAGAAAGAGAACAATCGGTTTGATAGCATGTCAAGTTCGGACGGCATTATTGTCCAATCAATATTTTCCACTTCAAATATTGCCTGAATTATATTCACCTAAAAGTAACAAAACCTTATTATGCAAGATGTCATTTTGGGTGTAAGGTATGGGTATGTAGTTCGAAATAAACTTATCACCATTCCAGACCGGACTCATTAAACCTTTAGATGAGCTCATTACGAAACATATATCTCTGCTTATTGTTCTCTACTTTCCTTATTTCTACATAATTGATGAGAAAAGTTTAAGGATCAGATTTTGCATATAAATTATCTTCTAAACTACAAGGGAGACTTGATTTTTCCCTTTTTAAATTCTAGTCATATATAATGTCAATATAGCTAGTAAAATTATTTTTATAAATAGTTGCAAAGTGCAATTAATGTCATTTCCACATATTCAGAACTATACAAAAATAATTCTGTATTATATTAATTTAAAATAATTCTTATCTTGCAAGGTTTCTTAAAATAATGCTGAATAAATCCGTGCTAAATTTTACACTGGAAAGATACACGTCTCTATCAATGCAATTTCCGTTGATTTCTCAAATTTTATAAAAGTATTTTATTAATCAGAAACATATCATTGAAGAGGCAGTGACGCTGTAAAAGAAAGTAAATACTAATTTCATAATCGACTGTATCGGATTCTTAATAATCTTTCAGTATTTGTACATGTTTCAAATGTTGCTAAAAGACGGGACACATGACTAAGATCTACTGTAATGAACAAAGGTGATTCCACTGAAATTAAGTAGAGAAAGTCACTCGATTCAGTTTCGTTTATATTTGTACTTAACAGTATATATATAATACATATATGCACGATGTTGCAGTGATCTTTAAAATTAGTATTTGTAATCGTTTGGGAAAGTACATTAACTAATAAAGACCTCTGAAAACTATTAGGACCAGCTGTTCAGTTTTTGTAGCATGCGCAAAAAATGCACATGAGATACATTACAAATATGTCAAAATACGGAAAACACTTCATGTTTCGATTGAGCAATTTTGCCAGTATTATACGTTTGAAATAAAGAAGGAAAAAAATCACGCAAATAAATATAACATTTAAAAACATATCTCAGCAACAACCAAATCATATTTTCCTTGTATATCAAATAATTTTCACAAACCTAGTGGAAGTGGCCAAGGTGTAAACAGTAAACATATATATAATCAATGTTAATGCACATGTTTGTATCCTGTTTGTGTTTTATCAGGGGGTAGGATCACGTGTGTATTTCCAGATATTTCCATCACAGTTACTTATTCATTATCTGGCTGTCTCATAGATTCAGATGTTTATTCATTTAGATTATGTTTCACTGTACAACCATTCAAACTATCATTTAGTGGTGTCACTAGGGTTGGTGTTTCCCAGTGCGGTAACTCATGGTGTCACTCCCATGTCGGAACTCTGAGGCCGTATTTTATACATTCATTTTGGTGTCACCACTTTTGATAGTGTCGACCTTTGAATTGAATTTTCCCGCACCCCTTAGTGACGTCACTGCTAATATTTGACAGTATTTGCATGTGCTTTGTCTCTTCTTTTGTCAAGTATGTACCTGAAACTATCCTTGTAGCGTGTTCATTAGTGTACTGCAAACGATTCATTCCCCGAGAAGACCCTGGCTGTCATACGGCCTCCAACTACCAACAGTGTTAAATGCAGTAACGCGGTCTAAGATTAGCGCTGATTGAATTAAATGTGCGACAAGAATGACAAATGGATCAAACATGTTAGAAACGGAGGAGGTGATAATATCATCGGAACGTATTCAGTGAATGACTGGAACTTATGAAACTCTAAGATCATCTACGAGTTTATCAGATGTTTTTTTTACGAACGTCCGAACTATTACCCTCAATATGACACTAAAAATTAGTTTTACAATGTATCATGGAAGAAGTGTACAAAGGCACTTGTCAACGGAGCTTGAAGTTAGAAAAGCAAGGATATCAAGTATTTAAAATGTGGGAACACGAGTACGATTACTGTTTGAAAACCGATCCCTAAAATAAACGCATCGTGGAGCGGTAAAAGGTGATGGGCCATCTGAGCCCACAGGATAGCTTCAATGAAGCGTAGGCGAATGTTAGATGTTTGCTGTTCCAGTGTCATCACACTTAGCAAAAACTCGCATTGACTGGCACATGGGTCAGCGTGCAATTGTTTCCAGGTCTGGACCAGGGATACCAGCTGTTAGAAGTGTGCGAAATTTACCTCTTTCCCAAGACAGAACAGTACCCCAAAAGTGCAACGAATCTCGAAAAGACAATTTCGCGGACTACGTGGATGCCCTTTTGAAACTGAAACAATAAGCCAGCGGCTATCCTTTCTGGTGTCATACTCCCGAAGACTAAGAAAAACTGAAAGAGAAATACTTTGAGCAGGAGGGCGTCATTTTAGACCACATCGCGAAAAAAACGAAGTTTGGCGATCATTTGCCAATGTGATGTTGAATTGTTCGTAGGTAAAACTGGTACAGCGTCCGTGTTTACCCCCTAGTATAAATATGATTACTTCCACGAACGATACTTCATTGCAAAGGACATCGCGGAAAAAGATGAATCACACTACTCAAATGACAAAAATAGTATGAACAAACATCACTGACCTCCTTCACCGCACGTCTGAAAAGAAAAGGCTTGAGTATACCTAAAGGAGTATTTTATCTAAATGACTCAGAGAAGTGACCATTCATATGACATACATTGTATGTCCAATAAGTGCACTTGATCTGCTTACCAATAAGTGTACCTAACATGATGGATACCACAGCAGATTTACGAATTAAACTAATGGGAAATATCTGCGCTGTGCCAACAGTGGTAGCTGAATAGAACTGAACAACGTGTGCGACGGACAAAGAGAGAAACTTGAATTTTCTTCTATTTAAATGTTTGGTTTGTTTTAGTTTCTTCTAAAAAAAATGAACAATGAGTGTAAGTAAATGGAATTATTTTAAGAATGTAAATACGTTACATATAAAGTGTTGTTTTAAGGCATGAGCTTCAATTTTAAAAAGTACTTTACTAGAACCAAAAGCTACATAACTTGTAAACAGGTTTATTTTATTTCCAATTTTGTTTTGTATTAAATGGAAAGTGCTTAGACCAAAGAATAGTCCAGACAGTAAATGTGTATACTTGAATAAATGCTTTGTACCCATACAACAAACTTTTCTTTTTGGAGTCAATTCAATCTGTGTCTTTCTTTGTAACATCTCGGTCCTCTTTTATGTATATTTCCTTCTTTGTTTTGATGTGTATTTGTTTGTTTCTGTGTATATGTTTGGCCCTATCAACCTTTGTTCCTATACATGCATTTCATCCTATAAATAGTTTGACCCTATAAACCCATGACGTCACCAATGTTCATTCCCATTGACCCGCAGGTGCTGTTCCCATATTAAATTTCCATTGTTGCCAAACTGCAAACCCCTTATCTCATCATCGAAGTCATATTGTCGCTAAAGTGCTCCCCCTCCACTACTAATGTGCATTGACAAAGTGCTGTATTTTCACAGGATTGACAGTGCTTATTTGAGCTTTTTCTGAAAGTAGTAGAAATAAATACGTTTATTTACAAAGTCTCTACGAAGATCCTTTCCATTTGCAAAGAGATAATGTATAAGTCCTGCTCAGTTAAAACAAAATCTACACCATGAAACAGACAGAATGTTCCCAATTAGTTGTAGCTCAGTAAACAGAATTTACCATATAATGGTAGCTCATTTAATAGGATGTCTCCCTGTAGTGGTATTTCCATAAAAAAATGTCCCTGTTTAGTGGTAATTCAGAAAATAGAATGTCCGAATTTAGTGGTAGTTCTGTAAACAGAATGTAGTGGGAGTTCAGCAGGAACAGCCTATACCTAGGCAAACAGACGTTTCTGTTCTTATAACAGTTGTGAATAGTTTTCAACGTTTGTAATGTCTCTAAAATGCGCAGTATTTACCACGTTGGCGTCGACTTCAATCGCAATAAAATATAGATCTACGTATAATATGTAGATCAGACAGACAGACAAAGGTTCACGTTGTGGTGACCTTTAAAGTCCTCAGCCCACTAACTTGTATTAGCTGAAATGATAATGCATTGTACTTAGTGTTAGTCATCTTCGCTAACCAAGGTGCCGATATGTAAATCCTATCCACACCTTGGCGACTTAATCAGATAATTCATTGTTTCGGATCAGGTGAATTTCAAATTTCAACAATGCTCACAATGGACTGGTAAATAAATGGTTATCCACAGCCGGTCTGCGTTTCAACAAATACATCTTTTCCTACAAAAGCACCATTAATGGTTCTCTCTCTGTTACTTAGTCCTACATTCGTTAGTGTCACGAAAATAACCAGATTGCAACATGTATATGCTAGACCCTGAGACTAATAATTTCGCGCCATAAATGTATGAAGGTCAGTTCAGCGAACAATGAAATGCCAAAGCCAGTTATTTGCAGTAGGAACTCGCGACGCGCGCCTAATTTTGGACAAGCCAGTTACATAACATGGCCATAACATGTTTCACAGGTAAGTGATGAAATCCCGTGTTCGGATCAAAGGAACATGAAGCTTGGGTCGTAAATCCACCATTGACATACTGTTGGGGAGGGGGAAGTGTCTGATAATTAGGGATGAATCAACATCCACTTGGAGTTGAGCAAGACGTGTCCAACAGTAGAATCGCAACCTTAAATATATTATCTTCAGAACTAAACGACAGTAGTTGCTAAACCATCCTGCGGGTACGGTTATTATAAGGGAAGATAAGCTACTCCGACGTCATTTGCAATTGGCGGGAAACTTGTTATTCTGGGAAATTACAAGCAGCCTCAGTACAGATCAGTGATTATTTGCTCGATTGTTGTAACCTATTACGTCAAAATATTTGTACTTTAATTATTGCAGTATATATACTTTAGTACGTATATTTACCATTTGTAGGGATTGATTCATTCGTAGTGTTGGATCTACATGCATATTTTGAGATATGAGCAATGTTTATGTAAAGAATTAATATTTTAATTCGCTATTTGGTTAACAGGTGGCAACATCGTGTATTTATCACATGTGATATTCTAGATTTGCAAATGTTAATTTGCGTTATAACTTATGAATAATGGTTGCAGGGTGCAACATTAGGTAATATTGATTTGACTATTTGTTTATACTTTGTAGGAGTAAAATGTGTAAGGATATATCAGCGCATGTATATATGGATATCTGTGTATACTTTGTAGAAGTGTAGTGCACAGAAATGCGACTGATTATGTGATATTGTTCTGTATAATAAGATTGATAATCTATATATACCCTGTACACCCTTTCCGAGAGAATGGGGTTTTCTATGTGCACAAATATGTGACCAAAGAAGGCAATGGCTTATCTGATGATATTGTTGATTAGTGTGAGTTTAGATTGCTAGGATAGATTGATATGTTAATCTCCTTGTGTGTTTGTACAGGAAGCTTTTAGGGACCAAAGAAACTGTAGAAGACAGCGTGAAATACCCTAGTGCAGTTGGTCCCGAGACTCTGGAAGACAAAGAAAAAGGAGGGATGGAGGCAGAAGTTAGACGGACTGAAGGGGACTAGAGTACCAGTCCATAGAAGCATAATACAGATGAGTGGGAACACAGGACAGGAGGAAAATATATCACACTAAGTCAGATGATGAAATAGGCCGTCACTTGGTCGAGTAAACGATGAGTGATAGGGTTTTAAATATGAATTTTATTTGAGAAGCGACTGGTATTGAATGATTTTAAATTGTTGTTTATTTGAATGTCACATTTTGAATATTCGTTAATTTAACTGTCGGCATCGCTGACTGGGGGCTCGGAGCATTGAATCTCTTTGTCACTACTTCAATGACAAAAAACGAGCTAGGGAGGGTCTTCTGTAATAATTTAATATAGTATTGGAAGCACCCCACCACAACCTAAATAACGGGAAATCTCTACTGTTGGTAAACTTACAAAGTATCATTTGAAGTCAATTGCCTACACCATTTTCGGCCGATGTAACGGTCCAAGACACAATATCATTGAGACTGGCTGGTTGGTGCATTCTCTTGGAAAGAACATACTTTCCATTTCATCAGCACAATATAAACAGTGTGTTCAAGCTCCAGTCAGAACCGCAAAGAAACACCAACAGATCTTTTTGTGTTGGCCTTACTTGGTTGAAAATGCGATAAACATCGCGACAATTTGACCATATACTAGGCTGTACTGCACTTTTCAATATGGTGTTGTGATGCTCGTGTAAAATGTATACTGATATTTCGTCAAGAACTCGTTCATATTTAGCACAATAACATATGCACATCGCTGTCGGTTTGATTGATTCAGAGAGTGACAGAGGGATATGTAACTTAAATGCCTGACAGATCAAAAATATGGGTTGAGTCTGAGTCTGTGAACGTTTTGTAATCTTTGGAACTGGTAAGTACTCCTTACAAAACAATAAAAGATACGTTACGAAGGTCTCCACGTGAAGGATATTATTCTCTTTAACAGACGTTTCAGATGATCTCTAACACGTAGGATACGCTTGAGGTCCTTGTATATGTTTATATGTTCCATTGTAAAAAGTACATTAACATATCCGAAGAAAAGACCTAAAATCTAAACCTTTAAAGAAAAGATAAGAAAGTACAAAAACAGAATATCTCAAATCTTCCGTGCTTGCTTTAAATGGTTTACTTATCAAATGGTATCAAAGTATGAATCAAGGATAAAGAGCTGTGCAAAAGCAATATGATATCACTGATTGGAGAAAGTGCATGCCTTGAGGTGTCCAAAATAGCTGATAAGGAAGTAGAAATTAATAAATATTTGCAATGTAATTCGCTTTGATTTTTATCAAAATTAACATAACATTATAAAGAATTAAGGAAAAATTAACCATCGCTTGTAAAGTAACTCTGGTGAAAGTTTTTCCAAGGACAGAATCCCCCATTATGGGTACTTAAGATAGAGTCGATGCATCACCCCGGTTCAGTGCGTACACCCTTTTCGGGGCACCTGATTAATATAAGACTCTGAATCAGCCCACACTCTCGTATTTGCTTGTCAGGAGACTTCAAACGTCGACCGAAACGCTGAAACGCCTAGGTGTACTATGTATCAAATCATGGCCAGTAGCTAAATCGAGCTAATCCCTATTACCAGTTCTGTGTTAGCCACATTCTTAATTAGAGTCGCGGGTATATATGGTTAAACACTATCCGATACAGAATTTTGAATTTAGCGTACGTGTAATGTCCTAAAATAATCTAAAAGAGCGAGTCAAAGATACTGTTAAATTTCTTCGTCAATTTTAGAAAGTAACTAAATTCTTGAGTGTTATAATCCTACAGATGAGATTTAACTGCGATGTAAAGCCTATGGAGAAGACATCACCACAGTAACCACCAAAACCGTTCACGGTACCTCCGACCAAAAACTGGGACCTGAAGCTGAGGCAACATGACAAAAAGTAGCAGCCACTGAAAATCCAATATGTTCAGTGCCTACGTGAAAGAGTTGGGTGTGTTTGGTATATTTACTGTATACATGTGTTTTGTCTATGTCTTTTAAATATGTTTACCTTATCAAATATGTCTTTGTATGAAGCATAGTTTATGCAAAAACAGTTATGAGAGATTTCTTTTAGGTCAAAGATACATCTTTCCCATGTTAGGGGTCTTGTATGTAATATGTATTTTAGTTTGTATGAGGGGTGTTTTCTATCACGTCCGTCTTTCAGTCATTGTCAGGCATAGCTTCTATTTGTCTCTGAATCATAAAGCAATGCACAACAGGTATGGGATAAAATCAAATTAATTAAATGGAAGAAATAAACCCTAAAAGATCCTCCACAATCCAGGGAGCGATCACTAATAAAGACAGAGCCAACTTTGTCGAATTTTACAGAGATGAGCAGTAATAATAACCTAATCACCAAATTTCAAAAAGCAACACACCAACTTAGAGTTACACTACCCCTGTCTGTTTACAAATCTGGCAAGCGATGGTAACAAATCCCCAATTAATGATTTTTTTCACACTTCATCAATAGAGAAAAGCAATACATAGCAACAAGTCCACCTCTCTTGGAGAGTATCAAATAGGATATTAAATCTATCAAAACCTACCCCCAAACATGGAATAGATCATACTAGATTTCATTAACTTAAAATGGGAAACTAAACATATACCCCACAAATGAAAATTATCAGTGGTGATACCAATCCCGATACCAGGACAAGACCCAGACAACATCAGCTACTACAGACCAATTTCACTGACCAAGAATATATGCAAAATAATAGAAATTATGATCATGCGGTTATTAGACAAGTGAGAATCGGCCTACACGATTACTGCCTTTGAATGTCCCTGGAAGAAAGGAAGTAAATGGCTCTGATGGTAGGCACAACGTAGACCGGAACCTCAGTGACACGTCATAGAAGTACATAAGTCAAATTCTGCCGAATCATTCGAAAGGGTATTATTTATTGACAATTCTATGTGAGGCTGGAGACACGGACACCGAGGGACAGTGCGTCTCTTTCTGGTAGTAACTGTTTTTTGTTTCCTTGTAACTTTTCTGCTTCTTGAGGATGTTCTTTTTCTAGGGGTGTATTCTGGCTGTGGAACCACCATTTGTTTATCTTCTTAGAACGTGCTTGAGGAAGACATTTTTCTGGGTGACCGTTGGGGCTTTAGGATCCGATTTTAAGAAGGAGCCAATGATGACGCCGTTTAGAATTTGAGATAAATAACACGAGAAATATGTTTTTACAATAGAAATTTATAAAATTATGAACAAGAAATTTTAAGCAATCTTTCGTCGCTGTTGAGGACAAATTTCTGCCTATCGGAAAGGTAGCCTGGATCCCCTTCCACCACAACGATTTCAAAAACGAAAAGCATCAGAGATATAAACCTACATAACATGTACTTATTTCATTGATTGATTATTGATTATTGATTATGTAGTTTCTGTCTTTATGAATATTTTGCAGTAACTAAATATTCAACAATTAATGATTGCCAAAAGTGTGACAAAATTCAATGTATTAGAATAATACAGCAAAGATTTAGTATAAATGTATTGACAGAGTTGATCTAAACACCAAATGTTATGGCATATTACTTCGAGAATATTTTATTTCTATAACTACAAATTCTTGATACAATTCTCTCCTTTTCATTGCATTATAAACGAGAATATAAAACTAACATAAAAGTAATACAGTAATGTCGCAAACGTGTCAATCATGGATTGAACTCTTACCCAAAGCACATCACCTTAATATTTAAACATCAAAAAACCCTATACTCTTTAGAAAATACAACCGACACAGACACTTCCTTTCCTGTAAGAAAGCCGAGCTATTTGAGTTATGGTGAACGAGCTGATTTCACACAGCCTCATTTTGCTTTATGCACGATTTAGGATGTATCCTCGATACCAAATAAGGATATACGTTTTGCTGACTGTGCACGTTTGCCTTCACCAAAACTCAAAGGCACAATACCTTTGCTACTCACTATTCGCTGGCTCTGTATGCTTCATTAGATAAAAATCTGCTAAAACAGCTTTTTCTATAAAACACGTAAAATATTACTGATATACTCAATATAAAATAATTTTGTTTGCTTTACACGCATTATAACTGGGTCTAAATTTGTCCACTTTGAATATACTAAGAAATGCGTTATGGATTACGTTAGATTTTACAATTTCCCTACAAAAAACACTCTGTTTTTAAATAATACATAAATTTATAACAAAAATGAAAAAAATTTATTTTAAAACAATTTGCTGAAAACATTAATAATGACAAAATCTTTTGAGTCATTTGAGCCAAGTCCTCGAAGCTCAATAGATAAAATTATATTCATACAACGACAAAAGTAAAAGATCAAATAATCAAGTGAATAATAAATTGTAAGAAATTCATTACAATTAAACGTTATCTACTTCTACGATTAGGCTTGTTAGATAATTATAAGAACTGTTATCAGCATGCAGTTCATGTTTTTTTTTCTTTCTTTTTTTGTATGTTATTTTAATTTTATTTTTATTATAGTATCAGCAGAGCTTATTAAAGGTGACTACGGTTATTGCGTTGATTCAAAACACTGGGGTGAAAAACAATTTTCATTCTTATGGATAGTACTAGTAAGCCAATGGTGAGCGTATCTTACTGTTACATAAATACTATCAATAATCAGAAATTATCTGCACACAGTAAGATAAAATGATTTGCTGACAGAATGGCGTCATAATTAAATAGTAATGAAAAGTAAGGCAAGTAAAAAATTTAGTGTTGTATTAGTGCTACCTTAATGACCATGAGGTCAGTTCGCTTGCAATCAAAATGTGACATGTAAGTGTATGAGATTGAATGCTGCTTCCATTTAGAGACTCACATATATACCAACATGTTAACAAAACCAGAAATGTTCGATGCCTTTGTTGATTGATACACAGATGTTGCTACATGGGTAGAGGAAGCACCCTGGACACTCCTGGTGAGAAGACCGCCCTATGATAAGCTACCAGCCGTCTTTCTCACATACCCAAATGACAGAGCCCGAGACTTAAACCCACACGGTTCAGAAGTGAGCTTTCAGTACTCGTTAAAGGCGATCGCTTTAGACCATTAGGCCAGCTGGGACCCCTACATAATTGTAGAACTGTATACAATATAAGGTGTGATTATTGTAAAGTGTTCACGAAAGTGCATGATAATACTATTTAGAGTATGACCTGCTTCACAATCCAAAGTCAGCTATAACTGCGTTGTCGTTTTTCGTAAATGGATCAAAGTACTCACATGATCCCCGAATAGTTTGTGAGGTATCAAATTAAATTCAAATGATTGTAGTGGAATTAGGTGATGCTGCATAAGAAAGTTCATAGCAAACATGGAGACTAGGATTCTTGTTAATCTATTGTCGGTTCCCAATTCACAATTAATTGAAACGTTACACACGCTGATTTGATAAGTATCTCTGATAAACATTACTCACAACAGTTTTAATCCATCATGATATAAATACTTGCCAATGTTTTGAACATTTGCATTCTATCGTGTACCGCATTTACAAAAAAAGGTCCAAGTTTTGGGGACTTGTTTTTGTTTGATTGATGAATATCAATCCCTATGTTAATCGACATTAATCGTCCTACACTATGCTGTTTTTCGATGTCATCTACACATACTTCCATTTCTTTGTGATCATGTGCAGCTGACATTCAAGCATAGTTTAGAAAGTGGAAATTTGGCTGATTTAGAAAAATATTACACAGGTGTATTATCAAAACTCATAGTAAAACAAGTAAGTTATGTCTATAAGAAACTTGCCGAAGTTTTAAAAAAATACATGTTTATGTGACAGTCTATTATTAAACCCCTCAAATAAACATTAAACAAGTTTGTTTTCAAATCTCAAATTTTAACAAATACAAACTAATGTACATCTGTCTTCATCAGTTTTGAGAAATCATTGATATCAACACCTATCTACTTAAGTCTTAATTCTTGTAGTGGTAGTTCTTGGAGAAAGTCTTCATCAGAATGGGTTCGGAAAGTTAGACGCCATTCTGTGCCATCTGGGTAAGTATACTTTCTACTGTGTGGAATTCCATATTCATCTGCAACATTTGTCAATCTTGGCTGGTCTTCAGGTTCTTTCTGGAGTATTTTCAGCGGCTGTTTTTCTCCAAACATACGGAGTGTTAAACCAAATGAAATTGTCAATGTTGCTAATTCTTACTTGCTCTTCCTTGGAACTTTTGAAATATTGTTGCTGCTACTACCCTGCTATCCTGTTCATTTACAAGAGACAACTGCATACCATTCTGTATGACATAATAATCCGACATGCTTAAGCAATCTGCATCTTGTAAGCCCCTGTTCATTGCTTCTTTCAAGGCCTTAAAGCCTTCCATGTGGTTTGTGATAAAAATTAGATGGTAAAGTGGAACGTTGGTTTTATTGCGAATGCCAAATGTTAAGCTCAAAAGAGATTTCGCCCGTTTCTGCAGCTCTTTTTCATACATTTTCAAGCATCGGTCTATTCCGTCGTCTTTACCTGACCCAAAACGTGGCTCTTCCAAGCGTTCAGTCTTCTCTTCATCATTAAAACCATAAAGTTTACATCTAGCATCTTCAGTCGTTTCCTCTTGTTTGAACCGATTTACGTAGACGCTCATGAAGTTGATGAACACTTCTTTGTGCTCTCCAATAAATTCTTTAACATGCTGCATTGGAATTTGACTGTAACCGAACGGATCTATGAATGTCATTAATCGCCTGTTATACTCAGGGTTAGGTGGCTTCACATATATGAATTCTGTGTGGGCAACATTGATACAAACAGAAAAATTCTTATTGTTACTTTTCATGGTGATGACTCCATCACTGTTGTAAGACATAGTACAGTTATCATCAATTGTTTTCAGGACAATAAATATGTTATTCACTAACTTTAAACAGTTGCCTTTGTTTGCTTCGGAATAATTTAGAATCACTTTGTTCTACGATTCAGGCATCTGAATATCTTTCTCTATGTACGTAATTGGGCTCTTGAATTCTGGTACTTAGCTCACATGTATCCTCCATGGTTTAAAATGTTTGATGACGACATCGAGACAAATAAGCTGGGACCCATAATTGTTTTCTTCAGTGGATAAATCAGCAGAATAACACCCGGATCCGGCAAAAGCGTCGTAAATTATCTTCTGGTACTTAGCGTTCTGCATTTTTGCTACAAATGATTCACAATGGCGTCTGAAAATATGTCGCTTATATATATATATATATATATATATATATATATATATATATATATATATATATATATATATATATATATATATATATATATATAGAAAGAGAGAGAGATAGATAGATACATAGATAGAGAGATAGATAGAGATTTTCTTTTAATAGAAAGTGAGAATTGAAAATGATCTTAAGTAATGATATATTAAATCCCAAGTAGTCTGAAAACTACTATCACAAGTATATAATTGTCTCAATAAGTGTATTGTCGCAAGATTTCCGCGTTTCTTATACTAGGCTTGTCGCGCCTGTATCTTAGTCGACGAAAGACTTTGTCGCTACACTGTTTAAATTATCCGGCCTAGCACTTTCCTGTCCGGCGAACTATGACCAAATATGCTTGTTTCAGCGGGTGGTTATAAAGTCTCACTTGCAAGGGGACGTCATCACAAGATACTGCTTCATAACACACCATCATCCACATGCGGCCACATGTATATATGCACGTACCTGACCCACAATCTAAATAGCCATGAAGTGTTTATCAGGATGACAAATACCTGACAAATATAAAAATGAATATGTCCATAGTGTTACATATATCTGATTCAATATATATTTATTTTAATTTAATTATTTTTCAGTTGTAAATTATTATTATTATTTTTTTGTTGCTATTTTATTGTAAATTAATTCATTGGAGATGATATTTGTTTCAGAAAATAGTTGACCTGAGTTATTATTTGCTCAACAACTAATGTCAACCTAGATCCAGGGATTGATTCAGGGCAAAGAGGTAAATAGGTTTTAGTTTAATTTTAAAATGATTGGTTTCCGTCAAGATCAAGAAGGGACTAGTGAACAGCCTTTTATTCTTAAAATAAAATGACCGGTTCTCGTCACTGTCATGTTAGGAGTACGTGATATAAACACTATCAAGCTAATGGCAGGCTGGCTAGTTTAGTCTAATTTATCCCAGAATTACCTGCAAACGATCATTTAGTTCTGCATTATTAGGAGGAACCAATGATTGCATAGCAAACGCTGGACATCAAGTTACGCGAGCAGCATCTTCCAGACTGAACGAAAATGCTAAAACTTATTTTGGAAAATTACTTAATACATTTTAAATGAGACCAATCTTTCAAATTATATTCCAAGATATAGACAAAATAATGTATCGATTTGCATCTATAATGAAAACGAAACAATTAACTTATTAAATGATTATTTTACCTGAATTTCAACAACTGATGCTAGATGCTCCTATATCCAAAACGAAATTACTTGTATGGAAAACAAAATACAAATATTATTCATTATACGTCTGCCAATAAAACCACTGGGCCTGATTGTATAAGTCATAGAAGGCTTCAATGCGTTAGTGAAACAATAGCAGCACCACTATCAACCATTTGTATTCGATCATTAAAGGAAAACAACTTTCCAGATCAACGAAAACGTACGGACATTGTTCCAATTCCCAAAAAGGTTATTTACACGGGATTTTTAATTATAGACCAATATATGTATATATATATATATATATATATATATATATATATATATATATATATATATATATATATATATATATATATATATATATATATATATATATATATATATATATATATATATATATATATATATATATATACTTAACTATCTCGCAAAAAGCTTTGAAGATGAAGTTTTGAACAGGTATATAATTGGTTTCATACAAACCGTCTTTTTTATTAGTATCGATCAGGATTATTTTCTGGTCCCTCCGCTATTTTTCAACTCACTGAAATGTATCAAAGTATTTGCAGCTCATTGGAACAATCTCAAACTTCTTGTGTTGTATTGTGTGATCTGTCAAAAGCATTTGACCTGGTCTGGTGCAAAGGCGTATTTTTTTAAATTGAAGAATACGTTTTGTGTAGTCCGATAAAATGTTTTGAGACTTATTTAAATTATATATAACAAGCGGTGGTTTTACATGATACTAAGCCGTGGAAAATGATTACAAATGCTGGTGTGATTCAATGATCCGTGATTGGGCCACTATTGTCTTTAATCACTTTAAATGATATATGATATGAGCTCTCTAGCTCGTCTTTTTGCAGGTGACTTTTCTCTGCATTATTCGTACGCTTATTGTACTGAAATGGAGCTTGTCATGAATAATGACCTAATAAAACTGCATAACAGGTCCAAGAAATGGTTCTTATGTTTAATCCAAAAAACCATAATCTATGTTTTTCACGAACAAAAATGTAACAAATCATCCTGATAATGTTATGATAATATCGAATATAAATATGTGGATTCTCATCGCATCTATGATTAATACCTTCATCAAATACCAATTGCGCTTGTCATATTGATACTATTCTAAAACGAGCATCATGTCGAATCTATGAAAACCCAAAACCAAAATATAACTAAGTAGGCAAATGTTATCAAAACTATATAACTTGTATCAAGCATAGTTTGGATTATGCCAGTGTAATCTGGGATAGATGCTCGTTGAACGATTCAGAACAATTGGAAAAACTACAGTTCAAAGAAGCAAGAATAATTATAGCACTTCCCAAAATACACTACACCAGTAG